>JARHVA010005143.1:345000-410000 GCA_037957365.1 Torreya grandis
CATACTATGACAAGTGGGACTAAATCACAACTTTAGGGCATCATTGTTGAATCTTGAATTTTACCAAATTGAAGGAGTCTCACCTGCCTGTCATCTTTTATATGGAGGGAAATCCTATAAATGTGCTCTCATATCATGATGGGAAGTGAAGGTCATGTATTATACTAATGTTGTACATAGTGGTTAAATATTCCATTCACTAGTTGATATGCAATCTCTTGCTCTGCTAGGTGGTTAGGCACAAATTATGGCAAGCATAAGGGGTCTTTTATGAAGCCCAAGACTCAAATCACTATGTATTTTATATATATCCAATAGTCCCCTATGGTTGTGATAGATTCATTCATTATCTTTGAAAGATAGGGCATGGGAGATTCATTGATCACTTGGTATAATTCCATGTATAAATACTCACAAATATCTTACACATGCTAGTGAAACTGGTAACCATAGAGTTTGAAGAAAACCACATGGATAGTTTATCCACCTGGAACACATATAGGAAATATTGATGGGTTAAAAGAGAGAATTCCATAGATGGTATCGAGCAGATAGATCATCATGTATAAATTTACCCCATTTTGAGAATTTACAATGGATTGGATCAACTTGAATTTGATCAATCCTCCAAGGTTCAGGATGTTGAATCCATTTATAATCATGTGCAATAGGGGAACCCATAAATTATTGACATGATCAAAGTATAAGTCTCTAAACAACCAATTAAAAATGATCGTGACTACTCATACCTACTCTCATAAGGTGTGTACCATTTAAGCATTGTAGTATGGGTTCTTGGCCCAGTCTTAGAGGATGATATAGATTTTGGTGATCAATCATCTATGACGATACTATCATTGCATCATATGAGAATAAAAAGTCAAGGATGGAGTAGTATGCCTTCAAGGAATTTATGGATATGTTATAATGTTTTTGCCAAGAAGTGGCTGAACACACCCAATCATTAACACCATCTTACACTTAGATGCCCTTGTGAAGGATGTCACCCAATAGGTCGATACAAGTAAAATCCTCAAGTTTGGCCATAACTCTATGGATTTCACATCTTTTATAAGACCAAAGAACATCCTCATATTTTGCCAAATGGTCATCGACATTGCTAGAGTCCCTAGGGACCTATTAAATTAGTTTGAGTATGTCATTATAATGCTTGTATCTAGTTAAACCAATAAGGAAAGTGGTGTCCTAGTGCTTGGGATCAAGCTTCATGTTACAAGATGTATCACCATTGAAGTATAACAAAAAAAGGGATTAGAAAGATTTTGGGTTTCAAAGGTGCAGGGTATAAAATTTCTTTGTAACTTTCAAAACAAGAAGTGCAAAATTTATTTTAAGGTGGTAATGGTAATTTTTAATAGGCCTACTTTAAGATTTAAAATCTTGTGTACATATGTGCCTACATTAATGTCATTTGATAGGTCACTTTACTTGAATTTGAAATTTGAGTTGATGGAAAGATTCTCTTTTTAATTCCAAATCTAGAATTGGACATGGAGCACATGATCCTCCACAACCATATGGATATATAATTGGTGATGGGATTTTTTTTAAATCTATCAAATTTAGCTAGCTTCCAATTCTATTAATGGTAAGTGCATGGCAAACACGTGATCACATACCTTGGAGTTCCCTTGTCTAGTCCGCACTTTTTGACATGTGTCATCAGTCTATTAGATTTTTATTAACCGTCACCATCTAATCATGGATTTACACTCCATGCATTTATCTTAAGCAAGATAATGTGTCACCTAGGGAAACATCCTATAACTTGATTAGTCCTGCTTAATAACTCCTAAGTTATTTTGAGATTTCCAAGTCACAAGTGGTAACTAGTTCATCTTTGCATTGTGTGACATGATAGCTTCCCATCGAGCTAAGATCTTCTAGGTTTGGACATCTTTGATAGATTTGAAAGACTTGATTTTATCTCTTTAAATGACACATTGATCTCCCATTGAACTTGGATGTCTTAGTCTCTAACATCTATGTTAGGTCCTCTACACTCCCTCTTTGACCCTGAATGACACAATGAGTTCCTATTGTATTGGGATTTCTTGAGCTCTAACATCTTTGACAAGTCTATAGGATTCACCTTTTTGAAACTGAATTACATAATGATCTACCATTGACTTGGGCTCTCTCATTCTATGACATCTATGATAGGTCTAGGGGACTACCTTGTTTGACTCTAAATGACCCAATGATCTCTTATTAGACTGGGATTTCTCAGAATATGACATCAATGATAGATCTAGGGGATTGGTTTTTTTGACCCCAAATGATGAAGTGATCTCCCATTTAGCTATACTCTCCCAAGCTTTATCATTTTTGATAGGTCCATAAGACTAGCATTTTTAACTCTAATTAATGCAACAAGTTCTCATTAGGCTAGGATATATGGGATTCACAAGATGATGAAGTAACAATGATAAAAAAAGAAAACCATGTATTAAATCTTACCTATCATACATAGATCACCCCTTGATTATTCTAAAAATGTCATTATAATGCTTATACCTAGTTAAACCAATAGGGAAAGTGATGTCTTGGTACTCATGATGCATGGAAGGTATGCGATCAAATACCTTGGATTTTCTTCAGCTAGTCCCTAATTTTTGACATGTGTCATCAATATATTAGATTTAACTTAACATTATTGTCTAAACATAGATTCATACTCCATGCCTTTATTTTGGGTAGGATGATGTGTCACCTAGGGATATGTGCCAACCTTGATTGGTCCTATTAATTACTTGTACCTTATTTTTAACTTTCTAAGTCACAAGGGGCAACTAGTTCATCTTTACATTATATAACATGATATCTTGTGATCGATACAGGCTTTCCTTGGCTCTGACATCTCTGACAAGTTTGGGAGAATCACCTTTATGACTTTAAATGATGCACCAATATCCCATTGATCTTAGCTTTACTGATCTCTTATATCTCTAATAGGTCTTATCCACTCCCCTATCTGACACCGAATGACATGATGAGTGCCCATTATAATGAGCTCTTTTAGGCTCAGACATCTTTGATAGGCCTAGGGGACTCACCTTTCTGACTTTGAATGATGTAATGATCTACAATTGGCTCATGCTCTATAAGAATTTGACATCTCTGACAAGCTCATATAACTACTCTCTAACTCTGAATGATGTAATAAGTTCCCATTAGGATGGGCTCTCCCAGACTATGACATCTGTTATAGGTCTAGGGGACTGGCCTCTATGACTGTGAATGACATGGTGATCTTGGTTTGTGCTCTCTTGGATTTTGAAATTTATGATGGGTTTGAGAGACTAACATTTCTTACTTTGATTGATGCAGTAAGTTCCCATTAAGCTAGCCCTTGTGATATTCACAAGAAGATGAATTAACAATGATAAAAAACAAAACCATTCATTAAATCTTACCTATTAGATATAAAACACTCAATTTTGCCATGGAGGAAAATGTGTTTCTTCTTTGGGAAAGAAAATATATTTTACATGAAAATCAATTTGTAATGTTACTGACATGATATGCTAAAAGTGAAGAAATACTACTTGGTGGTTTTTATAAAAGTTAAAAAGGTTTGTTACTACTCAAGTAAAATTAAGGCCATGTTTATTTTGAAGTTTTGAGCAGGTGCCATGGCATGTTGGCCACAATAGATATTTATTGTACAAATTAGTGATTGTTTTGAGTCTTAAAACTATTTTATTGATTTAGTTTCCATACTTTTTCAATTGTTAATAACTTACTCAAAATTTTATTAACCCACTCTATTCATTGTTGAAAATTTTGCATTTTTTTATTATTTATATTTTTAGTTATATATTTAACTTGTTTATGGATATTTACCTTTTTATTATTTTAACATGTAAATTTATAATCATAATTTTTAAAAAAGCATATTATGATTATATGACACAAATTTTAATTTTTTAGTATTTAAAATGTGTTTATCTCACTTATTCGTGCATTACACGGATCTACACAAAGAGAAAAATAAGGCAACGACCAGATGGATTTCCATATTGTTATTATTAATCATTAATGGACCTTATTTAGGATTCAAATTCTTGTGCACACATATTTATACATTAATTTCATTTGACAACTCACTTACTCCAAATTTGAAAATTTGAATTGGTGTTCGGATTTTCTCCTTTCATTTCTAAATCTATAATTAAATTCACAACCCATGATCCTATACTGCCTGCTGGATATAACAATGGTGATATAATTTTTTTAAAAATAATCCAATTAGGGCCAATTTCTATTACATTAATAGAAAGCATATGGTAAGCATGTGGCCACATCGCTTATACTTTCCTCAGCTAGTCCATGCTTTCTAACACATGCCACCCCTATATTGGTTTTTTATTAATGGTCATAGTTTAAGCATAAATTTATGTTCCATGGATTTATGCTATACATGATGATGTGTCACCTAGGGACTAGTGGTGCACCCTAATTAGTTATACTTAACCTCTCATACTTCATTCTAACATTTTTGGGTTGTAAGTGGTAGCTAATTCATCTTTACATTATACGGCACTATAGTTTCCTATTGGGCCTAGCTCTCTTGAGTTTTGATATCTATGACAAATTTGAGCATCTCACCTTTATGACTCTGAATTACCTGGAGATCTTTTATTAGGCTGAGCTCTCCTAGGTGTTCATATCTCTAGCAGGTTTAGGAGACTATTCTCTAATGATGAATGATGCAGTGAGTCTCTATTAGAATGGGCTTTCCAAACATATGACATATTTGATAGCTCTTGGGGACTCATATTTTTGACTATGATTGACACTGTGATATTCCATTGGGCTTAACTCCAATGGGATCTAACATCTCTGACAGTTTTGAGAGACTACCCTCTAAATCTAAATGGCATAACAAGTCTATTCAAATTTAATCCATGTCACAAAAACCATTTGTTAGAGCATTAAGCACTAATAAATGAGTGTTAACTAAATTATTCACTTTATAATTGACCACATCAATAAAAATGTCATCACATATGTTACAAATGTCATCACACATGTTTTGATAACAAAACATAGTAAATGAATAAGATTGTTAATGCTTTGGCAAATATTGCAATTGACCAAATGATAGATCTTATCATTGATAATAATAGTTATGATTTGCCGATGATATAAAGCATTAATATTGGTAATAAATTCATTTTTCTCTTTATTTGCCTCCACCACCACCATATTTTGGCTATGATTGGTTCATGTATATTTATTTCCTTCTCAACATGGTTTTTTTCCCATAAATTGGCTTTAAACTCTTTTTTCTTGTCATGTAGTTCTTATAAAATTTCAATTGAGCCTACTTTACAAAAAGCTTTGGCTCATCCTTTAGTTCAATGCTTGTGTAAAAAATTTGGCAAAGTATCTCCTCATTGTCTGTAAACATCTTCTAGATTACTTATGAACAAGTTTTCAATGCTATCCTTTTTATGGTTGGGGAAGAAATTATTTATACCATTAACATGATCAAAGTTAGTTTGATGGCTACCTCTGTATTTAATACCAACATAATGTTCCTTATCTCTAACAAGGAGAAGGTAAAATCCTTGGTTGAATTCTTTGTTAATCTAATATTTAGGGCTAGTTTGGATGAAGCTATAACAACCCTTGATGGTGATTATGGAAATCCTCTACCCTTCTCTGGTAAAGACAAGTTCGAGTTCATGCCAATAGTCATGTTCAGGGACTTGGAGAGGAGATTCTCTCTTCTCCATGATTACATTTAGTCCTTGGTTTTTGATTTGAAATCAAATAGATTGTTTGGTTCATTATTTTCCCCTTTACCTTTAAACATTACTTTATTGCCTCTGCCTTCTGTAGAATACATGCATACAATTCACCATTCCCACCAAAGGATTGAGTTCATCAAATTATTGGCCAATTTGGTGTTTCGTAGCATTTCCCCTTCTCCTCCATGGCTGGTCAAATAGACACTAAAAATAAATACCATGGATTTGGATGAACATTTGGTTATAAATAAATGTAAGTCCAAGTAGTTAGACACTCCCTCTGCCTTGGTGGTTCCTAGTTCTAATGTGGTGGTTACTGATTCAGCTTCTAGGAATTGTCCTTTACTTTCTTGGGATTATTATATACCTATCTTAGCTTTGAATATTATCAAAATAATACAAATTTCATAGATATTTGAATGCCCTTTTTTTGATCTGATACAATTATTTTTTGTACTTTGCTAATACATTTTAAGGTTTTTTTGTAACTCATCCCATGTTATGGCAAGGAAATGAAAATATATTAGTATTTTTTTATATGTTCTCATTTTTTATCAGGCATAGGTAATATAAATCCACTATATATAAAAAAGTATAAATTAATTCATTATTCCAAATCTAGAAACTAGTAAAATATAGGGAAATGTAGAGTTTAATTAATGATTTGGCCAATTCTTTTTCTCTATTTTTTTGGACTTGTTAGTGTTAGGAAATGTTTATTCCTCATAGTAATTTATAATTATTGTAATGTGAATAATTAAAAGAGTAATAATTCACTATTAGTTATATTTGGTTATTTATTGGTTGTCATAATATTGTTACAACAATATTTTGAATATATATTAGAATATAGTCAGTTGTGATATATATTGTTATATGTTATAACAATATTACTCATATAGTAGATTGAGTATTCTTAGGGATTTGGATGAGATATTGATGGAGAGATAATATCCATGATTATAGGAATGACATTCCTATAAATATGTAATGTCCTAATTGAATTAATTAATCATAATAATATACATTATTATTTGTATTTGACCTTCTCTACGTAACTTTGATCTTCCCCAAGATCTGGTATCAGAGAGAGAGGATCCCATAATGGAAAGCATAAATATTATTATGGGTTACCTGTGTATTAATTTCATTAATATATGAAAATTATTATTGGAGGTTTTCCTTGTAAAGGTTAGAATAGTTTAGAGATTTTATGCACTACTTTCATAGTGAAGTAATTGAGAAGTTAGCCATTCGACTCAATTGTGATATAGACCTACATATAGATCAACATGAAAATGGAAATATGATAATTTTTAACTATAATATTGGCCCAACTAGTCAAAATTAATGTAAAACATTTGATCTAGTCTTTATGTGAGTCTAGATTCATATAGTAATTGATCACTGTACATCTTCATCATACTTCTTGGCACTTGGTGTCACCATCCATTGTAAAAAAAAATTGCTTTAGATTCTATTTTACACTCATCCAAATATACATTTCTTGTTTGAAGCATCAATTTTAAATCTTTATCGAATCTAATCCAACCTAATTATATTTAGACATGGCATTGCAAGCTAGATTGTCTCTGGTAAAGTTTAAAACCTATTTTCACTTACATTGATTGTGTTTTTCCACATATAATTGAATGAGTGATGTAAAGAAATTAAGTAAAAGTATAAAAACCATTTTTTAATCTAAATTCTAATCCTTGAATTTCAATAGTCACCTACTATGGTGTGTTTTGAACCTTCTGTATTCAGTTTAGTTTTTCTTAGTTGTCATTGGATTTATTGTCTCCTTGTCTATTTTATGGTTATTATAAATTGAGTGGAATTAATTTATGGAATAATAATTCTTTATATTTCATCTATAATCATTATTACCTCATTCAATACTTTTTCTTCAAAGGCTCCTCCTTATGGCCATATTAGCTTTCACTAGGTGACTTAGTCTTGGTATCAACTGTCCATTTTTGATACAGGTATAAAGAGGTCAATATTTTGTCATTAATGATCTTAAGTGGTCTTAATACACCTGTATTATCCTATTTCAGCCTTTTTTTCACTCTTCCACTCTTGACTCTACACCTTTAGTCCACAATGGTTATTTGGGCTAATAGCCTTTTTTCTCATAATTTTGCCTTGATTGGGAAATATCTCAACTTTATTAAATAAATAATCACTCATGGGAGGACCCTCTATCCTCTATGACACTTAAAAAAAGTTTCATTAGTTTGTGCTACCACTAGACCCCTTTCCTAGCCTCCATTCCCAAAAATTATCCTTAAATTAGACCTAGAATAACCCTTTTTCAACTTAGCTATAGATATCCATATGTATCCATACTCTGGAACTATAAAACCACTTTAATATCCTTTTTTATACTTCGGTGAGTGAATCTACCATTTTTTTTAAATTTTTTTGACTGTTACATCTTCTTAAATAACCCAAACCCTAGTTTAGGGTTTCTTTAGCTCTATTTTAGCTCGGGAGCATAAATAATTGCCTTGAGCACGTTTTAAAGACTTTTTTGATACTATAAAAGGTGTGTAAGATCTATATTTATGTATTTTACCTTTTAAAAAATTTAGACACTCATTTACATATCACTATTTACCCTTTCCAATCAAGAATCCCTTTGATTGTGCCAAAAATCTAGCTTGCTATAGGTCGATGTTTAACTTAAGAAATAAATGGTGTGATAACCATACCAAGAAGGGTTAAAGTCTCCTAGATAGGTTTATAAAAAAATTACCTTGTCTAAAAAAGAGGTAACATGTAGAAACCATTTTCACTTACCATCACCTTACATAATTACTCAGTCCAAGTCCACCTTTACATACAATAGGAATAGGTTATGTGGAACAATATGCATGAATTAAAGTTACCACTTCTTGAAACATATCTCTACCAATCATAAAAATATATTTCTCTATACCTTCACATTATATTTAAGATGTTTTTCTCCATGAAACAAAGGTTATTTGATAATGCAACAGGGTCTTGACTGTACTAGGTTTTCTCGTGTCTTTATAGACATCTTCACATTAACAAGATAGCAATAGTTTATATGTATTTAACTCCTATTACTACATTACTTCCCCAATGAAATAATTATCCACACTTTACTCAAATCCTTTGATTTTAGAACATTATAACATGATATCTTAAAACACATGGTTTCCTATTTATGTAGTAGGGGTCTGCCTACTACCACAATGGTTTCCTCACCTCAATAGGGTTTAATCATATTATTTCAAGCACTATATGTTTGGCATCTAATATGACACCAACCATCAGGAAAACAACTTACCATATATATCCTTTTCTTGAGTCTTTAGAAATGTTGACACAACTTATAACACTTACCCTGATGTAGAGATGAACAGAGGATTACTTTAAAGTATCTTTCATTATGAATTGCTTGCTCAGCCATAGAGTGGTCTAAATGAATTATTAATACACTTATATATCTTGACACATGAAGGTTTTTATTTCATTCATTTTATGCAAATATTCAATCCATTTTTATTGACTATAATCTTCCAACACTATAGATTCACACACACAGTCTTTGCATATATAGTTATAACACTTTCCTAACACAGTGTACAAATATAAAGAACAAACCATAGAAATTGAAAAGGAAATTACATCATGATCAATTTATCTTCAAAATTTCACCAACATTTTTACAAGACAGTCCATCAATGGAATTATTCATCTTTTGTGAGAGTTTATTATCTTCTCTCATTATCTAACCCTCCTCTCCTCTATGGATATTTCTTCTCCTCTCTCACTCTCACACTAAAAAAAAACTCATGTACCATCTCTTGTAAACTAACTTCAAGGATGGTTATTTTGAGTTAGTTACAATATAACACTTCCTCCATATCAATTCCAACATGAGGCTTACTTGTCAAGACTAGAATATGACCACCAATATAATGTTTTAGACTTATGTCCCTTATAATACTTTTCAAATGACCTCAATAGGATTATTAACCCTATATTATTCATCCCTTCACTCTTTACATGTTTTCTACCCTCTTAGGTTCACTTTCAAGATTTAAATTTTCAAATGCCTATTTTTTGAGGGAAAGCATTTAGAAGTCACTTAAGACATCCTAAGGGACTCAGATGGATTATAAGACCATAATTTGACCATAAAAGGTCCTTAAAACACTTTTAATCTCCAATATTGATTCACTTGACCAATTATTGAGAAAACACCAAAAAAATGGAGTCTTCTAGTTTGATGCTCTTACATCATACTCCCCAGGAGGGAGAAAATTGAGCCAATAATATTTTTCCTTGCCTTGAAATTTATATTGTGAGGTTCCTTCATACTTTCTAGACTATTTTTCTTCTTGTATGGTTCCTTTTTCCTTACCAAATTCTTGGATTTCTTCCTTGTAGCTTTGTGTAATCTTTATGTCCATGCATCCTCTATCTCCATGAATTTTTCTAGCTGCTATAGCTCCTTGATTTTTGAATGTTCCATATTTTCCAAGTCATTTTTGTCTCTTTCATACTCTATTGGAATCAAATTTTGCCTATTCCTCTTGCTTATGCTTCTTTCTTGACCTTCTCCTTCATTATTTTTACTTGATTCTTGCTTGTCTAGTGGGTTTTGATTCTTGTTCCTACTATTATATTATTCATTAGGCACTAATGGTATCTCATGCATGAAAATATCTATTGTTTTCTTTCCTATAATCTCTTTTTTTCCTCTTCTTCAAAATTCTTCACTTTTTGATGCTCTTTCCTCTCAACTTGCTCACTATGCAATAACAATTCTTTGTTCCTTTCATTCTTATCATAGTACAATATGATTTGGCCTCTTTTTGGCTTCCCATATCCACATTTATCAAATGAAAACTCAAATTTATCTTGACCCATTGATTAACTCACCTTTTTGACTTGCTCTTTCTCCATTTGTTTGCCTATTTGCTTGCCTCTTTGCACAACTTCTTGTGCTCCTCTTTGCTGCTCCTCCCTTGATGATTCTTGGATTTCATCATTGATCTATACCTAATGTACATCATATATTTTTAACTCCTTTGATGGACTAAATATGTCTTTTAACATTATCAATTCCTCTTGCAATTTGAATGCATCATTCTCTTCATTTGCTTCATCAAACCTTGGTTCACATTACTCTTCATTATCTCGAAAAACTTCTTGGTTATATTATCCTTGGATTCCATCATTTTTTTAGAGTCATATCAGAATCCTCATGCTGCATACCTTACTTCTCAATTACTCTTCGAGGTGTTTCTTAATCATCTTGCCATGCTACACACCCATTCATCAATGCAATGGTTTCTATGTACAAAAGATCTTCTTCATTGAAATAAAATTCAAATATATCATCATATACCACATGTGAAAACACATTTTTCAAACACTTATTTTTTATTTTTCATTATTCTTCTTGTTCATATGGCTATATATTTTCTTCTCTTTGGCTTGGATTTTAGGAATGCTATCTTTTTTGCTCTTCATGCTTTCTTGGAGCACACTTACAATATAATATTCTTGTGATTTTACCTTGATTTTTACAACCCACTTTCTTCCTTTTATCTTCTTGGGCTGCCACTTGCCTCTGTTTGTATCTCTCTCATGCCTCATGCCTTGGTCATCTATCATTCCAACTTGATGCAATTTTCCCATTTATACTTTGTCTCTACATTTGTGCTTACTTTTCACTCATGATTTTGATTTGTTTAAGCTCTTGCTTGAGGTTCTCCTCTTTCTTATCATCACCTATTTGCTTAAGCCACTTAGGCCATACATATCCATGCATTTTTTATATTTTTGAGGGATACAACTTGTAATTATTTTCCTCAACCTGCATATCATCCTTTTCCTCTTCACATATGAAATCAAAATCAACATGTAAACATTCATTTACATCCAATGGTAACTGATGCAAGAACTCCTCTTCATTCATGTCTTCTTGTATGACCTTCATATCCTCTTATATGACATTATTATCTTCTTGGTACACCATCTCCTTTGTCTTAGCTGCTATGCATTTAAATGCATCGTATAACTCCTTTTTCTCTTCATTTTCATCTTGTGAAATGCTCTCAATCTTCAACACTTTATCTTCTTTATGAGGTTCTTTCTCTTTGTCATTCTCTTGCCACTTGATAGGTGACATTCTTGGCCCATTCTTCATCAACCTTGAGGCCTCATGGTTGGATTTCAATTTCCTATTCATACCTGCAAACACAAACTTAAACATAATATTAGCATATAAAATGAGAGACCACATAGTCCCTTTGATTGTCTTTGGCATAGACATATTCCATCTTCTCTTATTTTCTTAATTATGTGCTCTTCTTGGAACTTATATCTTATTCTTATTCTCTTCAATGAGAAATATTTTTTCTATCTCTCTTTCTTGTTACTCACTTGGAAGCATATCTTTTCTCATGCCTCTTTGGGCTGCATTCTCTCTCTCTTTTTCTCATTCTTCAAGACACTTTTCTTGTGCCTTCTTCTTCTCATAAGTGACTCTAGTGGCCACTTCACTCTTTTATTCATATGCCAACCAGTCCATTTTATTTTATTTTTATTTTATGATATTATTCATGATATATATTATCTTTATACATTTCCCCAATTCTCTTCTTATATCTTCTATTTCATTTTTTATATCCATCTCCATCCCTCTTTTCTTTCTTAGCCTATTTAAACCTTTCTCTTAGCAAGTCTATCAACCATTAATCTTAGACCTATATTTAGAATTTAATATTCTTGATTCATTTATATAGTATCTCTTATTAACCCTCTTGAATCTCTTTTGGAGTCTTTTTTCTTCCTCTTCTCTCTTGGGGCTTCAATGCTCTCTTTTCTCTCTATCTCTTCTAGCCTTCTCTTGGCTAGTTTTTTGTCCTTATAAAAGGACTTTGGGGATGTTAAATTATATTTATATATATTATTCTCCTCTATTATGACCTTATCAGATCAAAACTTCAACATCCTTTTCCCTCTCAATACCTTGCAAGGTTACTTCTCATGCATACTCATGGCACTATGCATTATACTCAAATCATCAAATTGTAAATAAATCAAAACAAAATTTTACTAAAGCATACCTTGATTTTATCTAATAAAAAATGATGTATATATATATAGAGGAGAATTATATAACCATATTTATTTTAATTCCAATCTTTGACTTTCAATAGCCACCTATTATGGTGTATTTTGAACCTTTTGTACTCTATTTAGTTTCTCTTACTTGTCCTTGAATTTATTGTCTCCTTGTATATCATATGGTTTTTATACACTAAGTGGATTTTTTATATGGAATTATACTTCTTTATATGTCATCTAAAATCATTTTTACCTCATTCAATACTTTTCCTTCAAAGGCTCCTGCTTATGGCCATATTAGCTTTTACTAGGTGAGTTAGTCTTGGTCTCAATTTTCCATTTTTCATATAGGTAGCAAGAGGTAAATATTTTGTAATTAATGATATTAAGTGATATTAAGACACCTATCTCATCCTATTTCAAACTTTTGTTCACTTTTCCACTCTTGACTCTACAACTTTAGGCCACAATGGTTAGTTGGGCTAGTAACATTTTTCATCACAATTTTGCCTTGATTGAGTAATATCTAAAATTTATTAAATAAATAATCATTAATTTGAGGACCATATATCATCCATGACTCATACATAAATTTTCATTATCTGGTGCTACCACTAGACCCCTTTTCTAGCCTCCATTCCTCATAATTATCCTTGAATTGGGCCTAACATAACCTTGCTTCAACTCAGCGATAGATATCCATACGTATCTATACTCTGGCACTATAAAACCAATTTACTCTCCTTTTTTATTCTTAGATGAATTAATCTACCAATTTTTTTATTTTTTTTATGGTTACATCTTCTTAAATAACCTAAACCCTAGTTTAGGGTTTATTTAGCTCTGTTCTAGCGTGGGAGCATAAATAATTGCCTTGAACACATTTCAAAGAATTTATTAATACTAAAAAAGGTATTTAGGATATATATTTATGTATTATATCTTTTCCAAACTTTATACACTCATTTCCATATCACTGTTTACCCTTTCTAATCAAGAATCCCTTTGACTGTGCTAAAAATCTAACTTGCTACATGTCTATGTTTAACTTAAGTAATAAATGGTGTGATAACCATGCCAAGAAGGGTAAGAGGCTCTTCAATAGGTTATTAAAAAACTTACCTTTTACATAAAAGAGGTAACATTTAGCAACCATTTTCACTTGACATCACCTTAAAAAGTTACTCAGTCCAAGTCCACCTCTGCATACAATAAGAATAGGTTCTATGGAATAATTTGCATGAATTAAAGTTACAAATTATTAAAAAATATCTCTTCAAATAATATAAATATATTTATCCATACCTTAAAATTATCTTCAAGATGTTTTAATACATAAAATAAGGGTTATTAGAAAATTCAACAGGGTCTTGACTATACTAGGTTTTCCTGTGTCTGTATAAACGTCTTCAGATTAATAAAATAGCAATGGTTTATATGAATTTAAATTCTCTTACTTAATACATTACTTCCCCAACACAATAATTATCCACATTTTACTCAACTCCTTTGATTTTAGAACATTCAAAAAGGATATCTTAATACATAGGGGTTCTTATTTATGCAACAAGGGTCTGCCTACTACCACAATGGTTTCCTCACCTCAATAGGGTTTAATTATCTTATTTTAGGCACTATATGATTGGAATATAATATGACACTAACAAATAGGAAAAAAACTTCTCATATATATCCATTACTTGAGTCTTTGGAAATGTTGACACAACTTATAACACTTACCTTGACATAGAGGTGAATAAAGGATTCTTTCCAAGTCTCTTTATTTATGAATTGATTGTTCAGCCACATATTGATATGAATAAACTATTAATACACTTAGATATATTGACACATAAAGGATTTTATTTCATTCATTTTAATCAAATATTAAATCCCTTCTTACTAATTGTAATCTCCCAACTCTGTAGATTCACACACAATCTTTGCATATATATTTATAACTCTTGCCTAACACAATGCACAAATATAAAAAATAAACTAGATAACTTGAAAAGGAAATGACATCATGATCAATTTGTCTTTAACATTGCACCAACATTTTTACAACATAGTCCATCAATGGACTTATTCATCTTTTTTGGAAGTTTATTGTCTTCTCTCATTATCTAACCCTCTTCTCCTCTATGGAGATCTCTTCTCCTTTGTCATTCTCACACTAAAAAAAACTCACGTATCATCTCTTGTCAACAAAATTTAAGGTTGGTTATTTTGAGTTAGTTACAATACAAAACTTCCTCCATACCAATTCCAATGTGAGGATTACATGTCAAGACTAGAATATGACCACCAATATAATGTTTTAGACTTATGTCCCTTCTAATAATTTTCACATGACCTCATTAGACTTCTTAACCCTATATTATTCATCTATTCACTCTTTACATGTTTTCTACCCTCTTAGGTTCACTTTCAAGATTTGAATTTTTAAATGCATAATTTTAGAGGGAAAACTTATATAAGTCACTTAATAAAAACCAAGGGGATCGGTTGGATTATAAGACCAAAATTTGACCTTAAAAGGTCCTTAAAACACTTTGACACTTCAATATTGACTCACTTGACCAGTTATTGAAAAAACACCAAAAAAATGGACTCTTCTAGTTTGATGCTCCTACATCAATGATGTATATGACCCGAGTCATCCAATGCATTAAATTTCATAATGTCTAGCTTGAGCACTAAATAGCATACCACATGGAAATAATAGAATTTTATTTTCTTGGTACTCAATAAAGTCCAACTAGATGACCCCACCATTTGATCCCAAATCCAAACGCTTGTCACAAGCTAGAGTTTGCAGCTCCTACATTCACTTAGGTGTTCAAGTTTAATAATTTGTTTTAATATTAGTGTAAGGTTAGGTATTTATAATCTTATATTTGTTAATTTTTTTTAGTTTAGCTATAAAGTTGTTATGTCAATAAAGTATGATATTTAATTTAAAATAGATAGGTATTATGTGTCTTTCTAGTCTTTTCTCTTCTAGTACGTATGTGCTTATCATTTGAGTCAAGATTCCATTATGTTATTCTATATTTGTTAATATAGGGTTACTTTATATTAAAAATGATTCAAAATGTCAAAATCATTTTTATTCGTAGTCTATTGTAAATTATTTGGGTCCATTGTCAAAAATAAGTCAAAAAATCTTAGTATCTTCTAGGAGTCTCATATTGTCATTGAGTCCCTGTCAAGTATGTCAAATAAAATTAATATTGTAAAGGATACATTATTGATTGTATGTGATGTCCAAATTATGGGGGGGATTTCTCCTCAAAAATTAATGCATCTGATCTTCATTGACACTTTTGATGAGTGAAAAGCTTCACCTATTGGAGGTTGAAGGCTTTCTATGCCTCTAATTAGTCATTAATGAAGAGGTGTTTCTGCTATAGTGGTGCATGCATATATATATATATATATATATATATATATATATATATATATATATATATATGAATGAGAGGTGTATTTACTATTTACCCCAATTGGATTAGAGAAAAGTGTTATGAAATATGACAATAGTTGTATAGGAGAGTAGCTAACTATATAAATCCTATGACTACAGAAATCTTCTGACTACCTTACTTCTTTATGGACATAATTGACTAGTGTAATGTCTATTGTATTCACATGGAGTAAATTTGGGACACATTATTCACATATTATTGGTCATGTGCATCAAGATCCAGACATCAAGATTTAGATAGTAGTATATAGACCTAAGAGTATGCATTGGTATATGATTCTATTCATGCTAGATACAAGAGTGAAATTTAAACAAATGGTTCCTATTGGTAAGTTCCTATATTTGATTGAAGTAGTTCTCTTTACATGGATAGTGGTTGATACAGGTTCCACCATGGAGGAGGTTCCCATGATTGGTTGATAGTGTTCCAATTTTTTGGTTAATAGCAGATGTTCTTCTTATAAATTTTCACACTGATTTGATTGATGTGTTCTCGATAGTGAATGACTGATAAGAAGTTAATGTGATCATTCTTTACTTTCATTAAGTCCTATGAAACATAAATTACCATGTAATACACAGGGAGAATGTTAAGAAATGTTCAATCCTCATAGTAATTTGTAATTATTGTAATGTGAATAATAAAAAGAGTAATAATTCATTGTTAGTTATATGTTGATTGATGTGTTCTCGATAGTGAATGACTGATAAGAAGTTAATGTGATCATTCTTTACTTTCATTAAGTCCGATGAAACATAAATTACCATGTAATACCTATGGAGAATGTTAAGAAATGTTCAATCCTCACAGTAATTTGTAATTATTGTAATATGAATAATAACAAGAGTAATAATTCATTGTAATACCTAGGGAGAATGTTAAGAAATGTTCAATCCTCACAGTAATTTGTAATTATTGTAATGTGAATAATAACAAGAGTAATAATTCACGGTAATTTCTAATTATTGTAATGTGAATAATAACAAGAGTAATAATTCATTGTAGTTAGTAATTTGTTGTTGTAATATTATCACAACAATACTATAAATATAGATTATCATATAGTCAATTATGATATATTGTTATATGTTATAAAAATATTACTCATATAGCAGATTGATTGTTCATAGGGATTTGGATGAGATATTGATGGAGAGATAATCTCCATGATTATAGAAATGACATTCCTATAAAGATGTAATGTCTTGATTGAATTATTTAATTAGAACAATATACATTAATATTTATATTTGGCTTTCTTTGCATAACTTTGATCTTCCCTAAGAGTCAATAATTCCACTAATGGGTTTTATACTTAGAAAATTATCCCATGAAAGCATGGATATATATATATTTTTTAAAAAAGGCTCCTTATTTTTAGAAAAAGGTTATAAAATTTCTTTTTGCTATGAATTATTATTCATTAACCACACCATACAACCATTACTTTGGCTACATGTAGGTACTTAAGCCACTTCACAACTCTTGTTTTTAATGTCATATAATATATACATCATAGTATTAATTTAACATGTTGGAGAATAAGTAGTGAGTAGTTTGAAATAAAACTTCTTTAACATATTAAAGGATTACCAATATTTAAAGACAATAGAGAAATATTATAAATAATAGGTGGTTGAGAAATAGGAGGGTATTAGGACCATAACCATGTTGATAAATAATATAAAAATCACATTGAGAAAGAATAAATAAAATATATGGAAAAATATGATAAATATTGAAATCAATAAGAACAAGTCTCGTGATGCATTTTTAGTACCTGTTACAAATAAAAATATATAAATTTTGTTGTCACATCTTGATTTCAACCTATGACAAACAAACCTTTAATCATTGATTAATATGGTCATTGTCTGATTACCATTGATTTGATTTGAGCATTTCTGACATATACTTGTATGGGATAGTGATATTATTGATTGAATATATGTCATGACAACTGTATGTTATTATTTTGTACATTAAGGATGTATAATTGTTAGTTTTGCATCATTAGTTCATGAAGACTCAAACTAACTACCTACTTATTACAAGGTGAATGTAGGATAGGCCCTACCCACACAGCGCAATGAGGGAGAGCATCATTATAAAGAATCAGCTAGATGGAGTGATTATGAAAAATAGCAATGGAAAAATGTTAGTGACCCTGCACACATGCACACAGTAGATTTTAAATGATATTTATATAAAAATGATAGTTTGTATTGCTTGTGATAATTTGTGTGTGGGGGATTAATGTTAGTTTGCATTATATTTCTATTTTAATTGATTTAATTTTTGAATATTAATCCAAACAATAATTATTAATTTGCTATAAAGGTATTATTATTTTAGACATAATTATCTTGTAAATTAAAATGAAATTAATGTTTTATTTGATATTTTAATTAAATAATTATTTATCATTGTTCAAGAATTGCATTGAAGTTGGTTTAATGAAAATTTAAATTAGAATTATGCATAAAATCTACTTGAAAATTAAGAAAATAGATTTTATTATTTTAGTTAAAATTTGCATGTTTTAATATAATGAAGATAAAGCTAGATTATTATATTTATGCATGGAAGAAAAATTAAATGAGGAATATCATGTAAGAGTAATAACGCATCTTGGAGAGAGAGGCTTATTTTTATAAATAAGGCCTCTTAAAATGGAAAGAAAATAGATACACAGAGGAAAGAAAAATAAAAGAGGAATATAGGCAACAAAAAAGAGAGAAAGCCCCGCTCAACTAGGAAGCAATACAGAGATAGGTTTTGTAATTTTAATTTTATGGTTTGGGTTAGATATTAGAATTTATGTTAAAACTTCTAATTATATACTTAAAGACCAGGGAAAATATTTATTAGAGCATTGAGTTTATATTAAAACCATTGAGAAATTATATTAGGTCTGTGAGATTTGTAAATGCTAAGTCAAATAGTAAAAAGTGTTGAGTTTTTATTTTCAATGCCAAGCCAAAATGTTGTAACACTCAGCTTAACATTGAATTTGCTATCTCTAATTAAAGAGATGTATTTATAAATCTATACACCCAACCAATTATAATGTTGAGTCTCAAATGCAATGCCAAGTGGCATAAATGAAATGCTTAGCCAATAAATGAAGCGCTTTATCATTTAGAGGAAAGCGTGAGTGTTATAATGGAAATTATTGTGTAAATTTGCAATGTATTTATATATTAAAAAAATAGACATGCTATAAATTTTGAAAGTATCAATGTCAATAGTGTCTATATAGTTTACCTCTCCAAGAAAAGTGCTACTAAGTGCCTAAATTGAAACACCTTCTCAAATTAATGAGATGCCAAGGCCAAAATATTGAATGCCCTATTAATGTAATGACATGTTAGATCATAAAGTTGCAACAATAGGTACAAAAATATTAAAACTCCTTGCTTAAGATTAAAGTGCCTTGTTTAGAATTAGATGCCAAATTAATTTTTAAGAGTTTGATCAATTATAAAAATGTTGAATATATATATATATATATATATATATATCTGAGGCTACGGTGTATATTTTGATTTGTAATGTTGGACTACGTTTTACTAATCAACACCTTCTATCTTGTCTAGCGTCGTTTTACCTTTTGATGTTTACATCACATATTGAGTATTCCGTTCCAATCTATGAGACTTGTGTTTTAATTTTTAACTAACGTACCATTCCGATAAAGTGTACTTGTATTATGTTAGTTAAAGATTAAAACACAAGTCTCATAGAGTGTGACGTAAACATCAAAATGTAAAACATAGTCAATTGAGGGTGAGATGCTAGACAAGATAGAAGGTAAATAAATGACATTTTGTAATACAAGTGCACTTTACCAGAATGGTACATTAGTTAAAGATTGAAACACAAGTCTCATAGATTGGAACGGAATACTCAATATGTGACGTAAACATCAAAAGGTAAAACATAATCAATTGAGGGTGAGACGCTAGACAAGATAGAAGGTGTTGATTAGTAAAACATAATTCAAAAATTACAAATCAAAATATACACCGTAGCCTCAGATATATATATATATATATATATATATATATATATATATATATATATGTGTGTGTGTGTGTGTGTGTGTGTGTGTGTGTGTGTGTGTGTGTGTGTGTGTATATATATATATATAAAGTTGAGAATTAATTTGATTGGATTAAGTAATAAAACAAGTCATTGAAGGCATAAGTAAAGTTGTTGAAGTATTTAGTGAATTCGTAGAAATATTAATCATAACCCCAAACTGGGATAACCATTCTAAGTTACTGAAGTCTTTTTTTTTGCTGTGTAATTTTAACTGTTAAAGTACCATGTAACATGTATTGAAGAGCTCAGCATTGTATTAGAACACCATGTCAAATTGAAAATCCCATGTCAATACATAACACCTAGCTAATTGCATGAAATGCCTATCCATTTACTAAAAATATCATGTCTTTTAATTAAAGGCTGAGTTCGAATAATGATAGCGTCTCATTTATAATTTGAATTTGATTGAATCTTTTTTTATAAAATAATGTGTCTCTTTCCAATTGGCATTACTTAAATAATAACTATTGTGAGTTAATTTTCTATAACCTGTGTTTTATCTATTATACTCTAAAAGCATGCAGTGTTTTAACAATAAATATAGATAGAGAAGAGTATTCAATGATTTTAATTAATTATACAACTAGTTAAATAATTGAGATATCAATTTACTTATGACACCTATTGAACTCAAGTTGATTTATAATAATAATAATATAAATTGGAGACATGCAAGTATGAGTGAGAATATTGATATTATTAAGTATAATTAAGATTGATTTTAAATAATAATTCAAATTAAATTGACAATCCGTGTAACTTTTTTATAAAAGAGCATAGTTCAAAAATCAATATTTGGGATGTTCTTATTTACCCAACCGGTAAGAAATAGTAAATCTAAGCATTTTGTTTGCCAATAATAGTAGTTAACTTAGCATGAATAACTGGATTTTGCCTATATGAATTTATTATAGGGATGCTCAGATTTTGTGAGTAAAGTTTTCAATATATGTATATGATTATAATCAAGGGTTTCAATGAAATATTGTGAAATATTCTAAAAACTTTGATTGGTGTCATAAATTAATGTTATTACATATTGTGAGAGTGTTGACATGTTCAAGTATTTAGACTTCTATAACATAAAAATAATGCATCATAAATGTGTGGTTAGAGATTATGTTTCCATCTGATTATGATTGTAAAGTTTAAAAAGGGTATACATGGGTGGTATAATTTTGTACTTACTTTATTATTTTAAGATGTAAGATTATTTGTTGGTGTTTGAGTAGGGTGCTCAAACAAAATGACCTATGACATTATGAGATGTCATAGAGTTATACAATATTAAAAGTACCTAAATGATACATACTTTATTTGACCCAAAACTAAATAAATATATATGTATTGGTTATTAATTGAATAATATGTGTTGTAGCATTTGATAGGATATCATTTAGATGTACATACAAGCTTGATAGAGAAAACAAATGTTAAGATTGAATTATATGCATTGTGTAACTTGCTTATAATAGTTATGTTTGATTGATTATGAGTGTATGCTTCCATGATTCTATGACTACTTAGTATGATTGATTATAGGAAAACTAGTAGTTGTACCTTAAAACCCTAGACTATGATGATATGCATTGTCATGGGGATTGTTGTTTGGTTCTATTGTAGTAATTTTAAATATGTAGTTTTATATGAATATTAAACATACTTGGGTGATATGAACTATATGATTTATTCCTATATGAGTTAGATTAATTCTTAATTCATTCATGTGTGGTTGAATTAAAAGTATTTATTGCTTATTCTTATGTATATCATGTGATATGATATTATGGATAGGAAGAAGAAATATGTATGAATATTTGAGTTAATTATAATATTATTTCATGAAATATGTAATTTATGAGTTTTTGAATTATATATATATATATATATATATATATATATATATATATATATATATATATATATATATATATATATATATATATATATTAGAGTTTTCATTAATGATGCTAATATGTAGTGAGATGAATTCCAATAGCCTAGGTAACACCATCAGTATAGGATAATCTGATCAAGTGGTGTGTGTGAAATTAATCAATCTAGTGATCGAATATTATTTGAAAACTTGGGCCTAATTATTTCATATGTTTGATTTACATATTATTAGATATCATGTTAGAACACATTTATTTACCGTGCACTGCCTATTTTTATAAATCTTACAAGCACATGGGGTACTAACACATCTCACTAGGTTCTCATGTTATTCTATCTACATATCCATGAAGGGAGGGACATTTCTTGATAGGGGATTGTATGGATGATCATTGGTCAATGGGTGGTATGGTAAAGCATTTAGATGATGCTCTCCCTCCTCCACTATAGTACTACTGAGAGACAACGCTTGATATTATCAGTGATACATGAGTTGGTTTGACTCAAGATCCAAAGAGTTTGGTATCTATTATTGTATTAGGCTATATGCTTAAAGTAATGTAATTATATTATGTACTTGCATATTTTATTAGTAGATGTTGTATTTCTAAACCAAATATAGTTGTGTCCTATTGTATTTAGCTTTCTATGAAGTTGTATAAGATTTATATTGTATGTATCATTTGAATTTGATGTACTATTATTCATAGATATGGCTTAGTTATGTTATATTATTTTATTCTATAGATTGGATGATTAATTATTTATTAGTAGGTAAAAACAAAATCTAATGCATTTTCTAAGTACAACTTAAGAGGTTATAACATGTGGAATTAGAACTATGGCTCAAACTTTAAGACCTCATAAGTTCATTAACATTTTCATACCTTTCTGTTTAGCAGAGATGAGTATGTGTGTATATATGGTATATTGAGTGTGTACTTGAGAGTATTTGTACCCCCTTAGAGTCACTAAAAGGTTGGTTTATATATTATCTCATTGGTGATGGTTGTATAAGGTGTATGGGCAGGAGAGTACATAGCTTAGTTTATGGGATGTGATCAAAAGTTTGCTACCATATTCTTGATCTTTATATTGAACACCTTGAGTGTTATTATGTCTTACTTGAATCACCTTCACCATTTGTGTTTTGTGTTATGATTATTTTAAAAACATGAAATGCTTCTCACTTAAGTAATCATGCTTAGTTTTGTATCTTACATACATAGATCCTAGGAGTGGGAGTCTTATAACACCATTCTAGTTTGTCACCACATGGTGTAGTGGAAATACTCTTTCAGTTGAATATAAATGTCTTCATTGATGTTACTTTGTGTTAAGAGTTTATTATTTATATTAGCATCCTAATATTTACAGACTTGAGGAAAAAGATTCATCTTTTGTGAGTTATCTTATAGGTCAGTTTTTATGTTCTCACTCTCCTCTTACATCACTTTAAGCTACCGAGGAGATTCATAGTTTCAAGACGTTGATTTAGAGTTTCTTTAGGCAAAAAATTGTTCTTGAATTGTTGTTTTATTACCTTGAATTCATGAGATAGTGTTTTCTACTTCTTATTGAGAGAAGTTGTAGGATTGGCTTGATGCATCTTCAAGATAAGTATTTTCCTTTCTAGTTGTGAAGGTAGGTGAACATACTACACTTATAAGTTTGGTAAGTGAGTAGTGATTGGCAACTTGGGTTGTGATGTTTCTTTCTACCGTACAAGGGTATGTATAAAGTTTGGGTTTTTTAAATTTTAGTTTTCTATGTTCTATTTATGACCTTTTAGAGTCACTATTTTATCTAAATTTTGAACTTGACCATGAGGAATGACTAACTTATAATTTATATTAATTCTAGTGATGATATATATATATATATATATATATATATATATATATATATATATATATATATTAGAATAATATTCTTCTCTTTTGAAGCATATAGTTTTTAAGAGTGATCTATATACCTTTATTCAAGAGGAAGTAAGGTATAAATTGTGAAGAACATCTTAATAGTCTAAAAATAGTTTAGATAAACTTTTTAACTTTTGTGTGCTAGTTGTATAAGCATGGAGACATTGTCTCACTTGTATGGTTTTAAGGACAGTATAATCCTTATCCTTAGTATATTATGCTAATTACTATCTCTTAGCTATGAATATAATACTATAGGTTAAGTTGCAGTTATGTTTGATTATTAGCAACTTAATACAATCTCAAGATTATTGTATGATTTTACTTATATGTATGTTATTACATCTAAAATTATTTAACTTATAGTATTGATTTTTATGATCTGTTAGCATGGATTTGTGTTACATTGAACTAGTGCACTTTTTGGAAATCATCAAGGCTTGAAGACCTAAGGGAAGAGTGGTGAATTGGGAACATGAGTTCTAAAAAATAGGATGGTATCCTACTTAGCCTCACATTAAATTAGATTATTGGTACGAAGTTGGATCAATAGGTGGGACTTATCAAATTCAGTCATATGGCTATATACATGTATACTTTGGACATGTATTCTATGTGAATAGATATTCCATGAGTTTTATTATATATTATATTTACCATTCCTATTCATCATCATGCTTGTTAGGAGCTTTGATTGAGTAATAACAAGTATAGACATGTTATACTTATCCAAAGATACATAGTGTAGTGATAGTAATAACATATACACATCATTTTTTCTAGGTTCCCTAAATACTTTTATATGATATGAGAAATACACTCTCTAGTATAGAGAGATGTGTAGAGCAGTTGGAAGGTTTTTTAGGACTCTTCTTGATCAGTTGTTTTTACTATTGTAATAAACTCATGTGTTTTTAGAAAGTTAGTAAGACTTTTATCGAGTTAGTATGGGTTTGTCTTAAGGTTTTGGACCCTAGGGTGGTAATGATATAACCAATCAACATAAGTGAGATTAGTAACATGTGTTTTCATAATAGAAATGTCATTGAGTATAGTCTTGGAGAACCAATTGTCCAATAATAGTTTTAAATTAAAGAAATAGTATAAGTTATTTAGGTTAAAATTTACATTTATTTGCATGATATGATAATTGATATTATGTTTTTATGTTGTTTGACTTTGTTTATTAATTATAAATTTTTCTTGAATAAGAGTCATTGGGGTGATGACCAGTTCTAGGGGAGAAGATGTCACATCCTGATTTTACCCTATGCCAAAAAAACTTTTAATCATTGATTAATACGGTCATTATCTGATTACCATTGCTTTGATTTGATTTTTTTTGATATATAATGGTATGAGACAATGATACTGTTGATTGAATACATGTCATGACAACTATATGTTATTTTGTACATTGAGGATGTATAATTGTTAGTTTTTCAGCATTGATTTATGATGACTCAGACTAACTACCTACTTATTGTGAGGTGGATGCAAGATATGTCCTATCCTTAGAGATCGATGAGGGAGATTATAATTGGAGAGGATTAGATAGATGGAGTGATTATAGAAAATAACAATAGAACAATGCTAGTAACCCTGCACACACACATACAAAACAGATATTAAATGATATTTGCATAAAAATGATAGTTTGTATTGCTTTTGATAATTTGTGTGTGGGGAAAAAATGTTATTATGTATTAGATTTATTTTTTAATTGATTTGATTTTTGAATTTTAATCCAAAAAATAATTATTAATTTTCTATAAAAGTATTATTATTTTAGACCCAATTATCTTGCAAATTAAAATATAATTAATGATTTATTTTATCTTTAAATTAAATAATTGTTTATCATTGTTTGAGAATTGTATAGTAGTTGGATTAATGTAATTTAAAGTTAAAATTAGAATTATGCATGAAATCTATTTGAAAATTAAGAAAACAAATTTTATTATTCTAGTTAAAGTTTGCATGTTTTAATATAATGAACATAAAGGTAGATTATTAGATTTATGCATGGAAGAAAAATTAAATGAGGAATGTCATGCAAGAGTAAGAATGTAACTTGGAGAGAGAGGTTTATTTTTATAAATAAATCCTCTTGAAATGGAAAGAAAACATATACACTAAGGAAAGGAAAATAAAAGAGGAATATAAGAAGTAGAAAAGAGAGAAAGGCCTACTAAAACTAGGAACCAATATAGAGGTAGGATTTGTAATTTTAATTCTATGTTTTGGGTTAGATATTAGAATTTATGTTGAACAACCTAATTATATCCTTAAAGGCCAGGTCAAATGTTTATTAGAGCATTGATTTTATATTAAAACCATTGAGAAATTATATCAGGGATTTGAGATTTGTAAATGGTAAGTAAAATAGTAAAAGGCATTGAGTTATTGTTTTCAATGCCAAGTTAAAATGTTATAATGCCAAGCTTAAGATTGAATTAGCTATATTTAATTAAAGAGATGTATTTATAAATCTATATGCCTAACCACTTATAATGCTCAGTATCAAATGCAACACCAAGTGGCATAAATGAAATGCCTAACCAATAAATGAAGTGCTTTTTCATTTAGAGGAAAATGTGAGTGTTATAATAGAAATTGTTGTGTAAATTCACAATGTATTTATATATTTAAAACTAAAAATAGACATGCTATAACTTTTGAAAGTATCTATGTCAGTAGTGTCTATATAGTTGGCCTCTCCAAGAAAAGTGTTGCTAAGTTCCTAAATTGAAATGCCTTCTCAAATTAATGAGACACCAAGGCCAAAATATTGAATGTCCTAATAATGTAATGACACTCCATACCATAAATTTATAACATCATGTACATAAATATTAAAACACCTTGCTTAAGATTAAAACACCTTGTTTAGAATTAGATTCCAAATCAATTTTTAAGATCCTGCTCAATTATCAAAATGCTGAGTATATATATTTGAGGCCATGGTGAATATTTTGATTTGTAATTTTTAGACTATGTTTTATTCATCAGTGCATTCTATACTGGCCAGCGTCCCACCCTCAATGTTTGTGTCACATATCAAGTATTTCATTCCACTCTATGAGACTTATGTTTTAATCTTTGACTAACATACCATTATGGTAAAGCCTACTTGTATTACAAAATGGCTTATATATGTGTGTGTGTGTGGCGCGGGGGGCACAATTACCTCTAAATTTAAATGGCATAATTACCTCTAAATTTAAATGTTGCATTAGCCAAGTCATATATATATATATATATATATATATATATATATATATATATATATATATATATATATATATATATATATATATATATATATATGATTGGCTGAAGTATTAATAAATAAAAGTCGCTAAAGGCATAAGTGAAGTTGAAGTATTTAGTGAATTTGCAAAAATATTAATAAAAATGCCAAGTTGGGATAACCATTCTAATTCGTTGAAGTCTTTTATTTTGCTATACATTTTAAAGACTACTAAAGCACCATGTAACATGTATTGAAGAGCTAAACATTGTAGTGAAACACCATGTCAAATTGAAAATACCATGTCAATACATAATGCCCAACTAATTGAATGAAATGCCTAGCCATTTACTCAAAACATCATGTCTTTTAATTAAAGGATGAGTTCAAAGAATGGTATCATCCTATTTATAATTTGAATTTACCTAAATCTTTTGGATAAAATAATGTGTCTTTTTCAAATTGGCATTGCTTAAATAATAACTACTGTGAGTTAAGTTTGTATAAGCTGTATTTTATCTATTATACTCTAAAAACATGCAATGTTTTTAACAATAAATATAGATAGAGAAGAGTATGCAATGATTTTAATTAATTATATAGCTAGTTAAATAATTTAGACATTAATTTAATTATGATGCTTATTGAACTCAAGTTGCATTAATAATAATAATAATAATAATAATAATAATAATAATAATAATAATAATAATAATAATAATAATAATAATAATAATAATAATAATAATAATAATAATAATAATAATAAGTGAGAATATTGATATTCTTAGGCAGAGTTAAGATTGATTTTAAATAATAAGTCAAATTAAACTGATAGTCCATGTAGCTTTTTATAAGAGAGCATAGTTTGAAAATCAATAACTGGGATGTTCTTGTTTACTCGATTGGTAAGAAATAGTAAATCTAAGAATTTTGTTTGCCAATAATAGTAGTTAACTTAGTGTGAACAATTAGATTTTACCTATAGAAATTTATTATAGGTACGCTCAGATTTTGTGATTAAAGTTTGTAATATATATATATATATATATATATATATATATATATATATATATATATATATATATATATATATATATATATATATATATATGATTGTAATCAAGGGTTTCAATGAAATATTGTGAAATCTTCTAAAAACCTTGATTGGTGTCATAAATGAATGTCAGTACATTTTGTGAGAGTATTAACATGTGCAAGTATTTAGACTTATATAACATAAAAATAATGCATCATAAATGTATGCTTGGAGATTGTGTTTCCATTCGATTATGATTTTATAGTTTAATAAGGGTATGTTTGGGTAGTATAACTACGTACTTAATTTATTATTTTGGGATGTAAGATTGTTGGTGTTTGAGTAAGGTGCTCAAGCACAATGACCTATTTCAGTATGAGATGTCATAGATTTCTACAATACAAAAAGTATCTAGATGGTACATATTATATTTGACCCACAACTAAATAAGCATATATGTATTGATTGTGACTTGAATAATATGTGTTGAAGCATTTGAGAAGATATTATTTAGACGTGCATACAATTTTGATAGAGAAAATGAATGCTAAAATAGAATTATATGCATTATGTGAATTACTTATTATATTTATGTTTGACTAATTATGAGTGTATACTTCCATGATTCTATGATTATTTAGTATGATTGATTATAGAAAAAATAGTAGTTGTACTTTAGAACCTTGGACTATAATGATATGGGTTATCATGGGAATTGTTGTTCAGTTCTATTGTAGTAATTTTGAATATGTAGTTTTATATAAATATGAAACATACTTGGTGGTATGAACTGTAGGCTTTATTCCTGTATGAGTTAGATTAATGATTGATTCATTCATGTGTGGTTGAATTAAAAGTATTCATTGCTTATTATTATGTATAGCATGTGATATGATATTATGGCTAGGAAAAAGAAATATGTATGAATATTTGAGTTAAATATAATATTATTACATGGAAGATGTAATATATATTAGTTTTTAAATTATATACTATGTTATATATCTTAGAGTTTGCATTGATGATGCTAATAAGTAATGAGATGAATTTTACTAACCTAGGTAGCACCATCAATGCAGGATAATCCAATCAAGTGGTGTGTGTGAAATTGATCAATCTAATGATTGAATATTATTTAAAAACTTAGGCTTAATTATTTCATATGTTTGATTTGCATGTTGTGGGATATCATGTTAAAACAAATTTCTTTACAGTATATTGCATACTTTTAGAAATCTTATAAGCACACAACATACTATCATGTCTCACTAGATTATTGCACCATTCTATGTACCTATCCATGAAAGGAGGACCATTTATTTATAAGGGATTATTTGAGGGATTATTGGTCTGTGGTTGGTCTGATAAAGCATTTGAATGATGCTCTCCCTCCTCCACTATAGTACTAATAATAAACTATGCTTGAGATTATCAACGATACATGAGTTGGTTTGACTTGTGCTATAGAGAGTTTGGTATCTATTATTGTATTAGGCCATGTGCCTTAAGTAATGTAATTTTATTATGTACTTGCATATTTGATTAGATAATGTTGTATTGTTAGACTAGCTATAGCTGTGTCCTTTTGTATTTGTCTTTTTGTGGAGTTGTATAAGATCTATATTATATGCAAAATTTGAATTTGAAGTATTATTGTTCTTAGCTATGTTTTAGTTATGTTGTATTCTTTTATTATGTAGATTGAATGATTAATTATTTATTATTAAGTTAAGAAAAATATACTACATTTTCTAAGTATAATTTGAGAGGTTGTAGCATGTGGTATCAGAGTTGTGGCTCAAACTCTAGGACATAATGAGTCTATTAGCATTTTTATACCTTTTGTTTAGTGAAGAGGAGTATGTGTGTATATATGGTATATTGAGTGTGTAGCTTAGAGTATTTGTACCCCCTTAGAGCTAAATGATTGGTTTGTCATGTATCTCATTAGTGATGGTTGTATAAGGTGTGTGGGTAGGAGAGTACATAGCTTTGTTTCGTGGATGTGAAAAAAGTTCCCTACCATATTCTTGATCTTTAGATTGAATATCTCATGTGTGATTATGTCTTCCTTGAATCACCTTCACCATTTGTGTTTTATGTTGTGAGTGTTTTAAAAGCATGAAGTGATACTCACATAAGTAATTATGTTTAATTTTGTATCTTACATACAAATATCCTAGGAGTGGGAGTCTTATAACACCATTACAGTTTATCACCACCTAGTGCAGTGGAAATTTTCTTTTAGTTGAATATAGATGTTTTGGTTGATGCTCCTTTGTGTTAAGAGTTTGTTATGTATATTAGCATCTTGATATTTACATAGATTTGAGGAAAAATAGTTATCTTTCTTAGTTATTTTAGAGGTGAGTTGTCATGTTCTCACTCTTCTCTTACATCACTTTAAGATACTAAAGAGATTCATAGTTTTGGGATGTTAATTTAGAGTTTCCTTAGGCAAAAACTTGTTCCTGAATTATTGTTTTATTCCCTTGAGTTCATGGGATAGTATTTTCTACTTCTTGTTGAGAGAAGATGTAGGATTGGATTGATGTATCTTTAAGATAAGTATTTTACTTTTCAGTTGTGGAAGTAGGTGAAAATACTACACTTATAAGTTTAGTAAGTGAGCAATGATTCAAAAATTGGGTTGTGATGTTTCTTTCTACCATATGATGGTATGTAGAAAGTTTGGGATTTTGAGATTTTAGTTCTCTAAGTTCTGTTTATGACATTTTAGAGTCACTATTTTATCTAAATTATGAACTTGATGATGAGGAGTGGCTAACTTTGAATTTATATTAAATCTAGTGATGATAATTACTATGTTATTATATACTTTTGTCAGACTAATATTATTGTCTTTTAAAGCATGTTGTTTTGAAGAATAATTTATGTACCTTTCTTTGGGAACAAGTAAGGTATAAGGTGCACGGGGCATCTTAATAGTTTAGAAAGGGTTTTGATAAAGTTTTTAATTGTTATGGTCTAGTTATACAAGCAAGAATATATTGTCTCACTTGTAAGGTTTCAAGGACAATATAATCCTTATCCTTTGTATGTTATGCTAATTATTATTTCTTAACTATTAATATAATACTATAAGTTAAGTTGCAGTTATGTTTGATTAGTAGCAACTTAAAAAAATATCAAGATTATTGTATATTTTCATTATATGTATGTTATTACACTTAAAATTATTTAACTTATAGTATTGCTTTCTATGATTTGTTATCATGGATTTGTGTTACATTGAACTAGTGCATTTTTTGAAAATCATTGGGTCTATGAGACCTGAGGGAAGAGTGGTGAATTGGAAACATGAGTTATAAGTGATAGGATGGTATTCTACTTAGCCTCATATTAACTTAGATTATTGGTACTGAGTTGGATCGATAAGTGAGACTTGTCTAATCTAAGATTTGATAGGCAGGACTTGTCAAATTTGATCGTATGGCCATATGCATGTATACTGTGGACATGTATTCTATGTGGATGAATATTACATGAATTTTAGTATACATTATATTTAGAATTCATATTTATCATCATTCTTGTTAGGAGCTCTGATTGAGTAATGACAAGTATTGACATGTTATACTTATCCGAAGCTACACATTGTAGTGATAGTAATAACATATACACACCATTTTAGCCAAGTTCCTTAAATACTTTTCTCAAGTATGAGAAATACACTCTCTAAAATAAAGAGATCTGTAGAGGGGTTGGAAGGTTTTGTGGGGCTCTTCTTAGTTAGTTGTTTTGACTATTGTAATAAACTCATGTGTTTTTGAAAAATGAGTAAGACTTTTATCGAGTTAGTATGGGTTTGTCTTGTAATTATGGACCCTAAGGTGGTAATGATAGAACAATTAACATAAGAAACATTCATAAAATGTGTTTGCATAATAGCAATGTCACCAAGTATAGTCTTGTGAGACCAATTCTCTAATAATAGTGTTAAATTAAAGAAACAGAATAACTTTTTTAGGTAAAAATTTAGATTTATTTTCATGATATGATTATTGATACTATCTTTTTATGTCATTAGACTCTATTTGTTAATCAAAACTTTTTCTTCAATAAGATTCATTGGGGCAACGATCATTTTTGGGGGAGAGGATGTCACATCCCGATTTCACCCCATACAAAATAAATCTTTAATCATTGATTAATATGGTAATTATCTAATCACCATTGCTTTGATTTGAAATTTTTTGACATATATTGGTATGAGACAGTGATATTGTTGATTGAATACATGTCATGACAACTTTATGTTATTATTCTATACATTGAGGATGTCTAATTATTAGTTTTACATCATTGGTTTATGATGACTTAGACTAACTACCTACTTATTGAGAGGTGGATACAAGATAGGTCCTACCCTTAAAGGTCAATGAAAGAGAGCATCATTAGAGAGGATTGGCTAGATGGAGCGATTGCGAGAAATAATAGTGGAAAAATGCTAGTGACCCTACACACACAATAGATTTTAAATGATATTTGCATAAAAATGATAGTTTGTGATAATTTATGGTGCGGGGGAGGGGGGAAGGTTTAATGTTAGTATCCATTATATTTATTTTCTAATTGATTTGATTTTTGAATATTAATCTGAAAAATAATTTTTGATTTGCTATAAAGGTATTATTATTTTAGATACAATTATATTGAAAATTAAATTGTAATTAATGATTTATTTTATCTTTTAATTAAATAATTATTTATCATTGTTTGAAAATTGTATCAAAGTTAGATTAATGAAATTTAAAGTTAAAATTAGAATTATGCTTGAATCTATTTGAAAACGAAGAAAATAGATTTTATTATTTTAGTTAAAATTTGCATGTTTTAATATAATGAAGATAAAGGTATATTATTAGATTTAGGCATGGAAGAAAAATTAAGTGAGGAATATCATGCAAGAGTAAGAACACAGCTTGGAGAGAGCGGTTTATTTTTATAAATAAGGCCTCTTGAAATGGAATGAAAATAGATACAAATAGGAAAGAAAAATAAAAGAGGAATATAGGCAACTAAAAAGAGAGAAAGACATGCTCAACTAGGAAGCAATACAAAGGTAGGTTTTCTAATTTTAATTCTTTGTTTTGGGTTAGCTATTAGAATTTATGTTGAAACACCTAATTATATCTTTAAAGCATAGGTAAAATACCTATTAGAGTGTTGAGTTTATATTAAAACCATTGAGGAATTATATTAGGTCTTTGAGATTTGTAAATGCTAAGTCAAATAGTAAAAAGCAGTGAATTTTTGTTTTCAATGCCAAGACAAAATGTTATAACCCTCAGCTTAAGATTGAATTAATTATCTTTAATTAAAGAGATGTATTTATAAATCTATATGCCTAGCCAATTATAATTCTAAGTCTCAAATGCAACGCTAAGTGGCAAAATTGAAATGCTTAGCCAATAAACGAAGCACTTTCTCATTTAGAGGAAAATGTGTGTTATAATGGAAATTATTGTGTAAATTTGTGATGTATTTATATATTTAAAAAAAATAGACATGCTATAAATTTTGAAAGTATCTATGTCAGTAGTGTTGGTATAGTTAGCCTCTCCAAGAAAAGTGCTGCTAAGTGCTTAAATTGAAATGCCTTCTCAAATTAATGAGATGCCAAGGCCAAAATATTGAATGCCCCATAAATGTAATGACATGCTAGATCATAAAGTTGCAATACTAAGTACATAAATATTAAAATGTATTGCTTAAGATTTAAATGCCTTGTTTAGAATTAGATGCCAAATCAATTTTTAAGAGCCCAGTCAATTATCAAAATGTTGAGATATATATATATATATATATATATATATATATATATATATATATATATATATATATATATATAACACAATCAATTGAGGGTAGGATAATGGCTAGTATAGAAAGTGTTGATCATTAAAATGCAGTCTAAAAATAGAAAATCCAAATATACATTGTGGCATATATATATATATATATATATATATATATATATATATATATATATATATATATATATATATATATATATATATATATATATGCCACAATGTATATTTGGATTTTCTATTTTTAGACTGCATTTTAATGATCAACACTTTCTATACTAGCCATTATCCTACCCTCAATTGATTGTGTTATATATATATATATATATATATATATATATATATATATATATATATATATATGATGCCACAATGTATATTTTGATTTGCTATTTTTAGACTGCATTTTAATGATCAACACTTTCTATACTAGCCATTATCCTACCCTCAATTGATTGTGTTTTACCTCTTAATTTTTGCATCACATATTGAGTATTGTTTTCCACTCTATGAGACTTGTGTTTTAATATTTGACTAACATACCATTCTGGTAAAGCCTAATTGTATTACAAAATGGTGCAATTACCTCTTAATTTAAATGCACCATTAGCCAAGTCAAATATATTAAGGCTGAATTATCATATATATATATATATATATATATATATATATATATATATATATATATATATATATATATATATATAAATTTGATTGGCTGAAGTAATAAAACAAGTCATTGAAGGCATAAGTGAATTGGTTGAAGTATTTATTGAATTCACAAAAATATTAATCAAAACACCAAGCTGGGATAACCATTTTAAGTCACTGAAGTCTTTTATTTTTCTATTTATTTTTAAGACTACTAAAGTGCCACATAACATGTATTGAAGAGATAAGCATTATAGTGAAACACCATGTCGAATTTAAAATGCCATGTCAATACGGAACACCCAACTAATTTCATGAAATGCCTAGCCATTTACTCAAAATGTCATGTCTTTTAATTAAAGGATGAGTTCGAAGAATGGTAGCATCTTATTTATAATTTGAATTTGCCTAAATCTTTTGGATAGAATAATATGTCTTTTTCCAATTGGCATTGCTTAAATAATAACTATTATGAGTTAATTTTGTATAAGCTGCATTTTATCTATTTTGATCTAAAAGCATGCAATGTTTCAATAATAAATACAGATAGAGAAGAGTATGCAATGCTTTTAATTGATTATACAACCAGTTAAATAATTGAGACATCAATTTAATTATTATGCCTATTGAACTCAAGTTGCATTTACAATAATAATAATATAAATTGGAGAGATGCAAGTATGAGTGAGAATATTGATATTATTAGGTAGAATTAAGATTGATTTTAAACAATAACAAGTATGAGTGAGAATATTGATATTATTAGGTAGAATTAAGATTGATTTTAAACAATAAAAAGTCAAATTAAATTGACAATCCATGTATATTTTTATAAGTGATCGTAGTTCGAAAATCAATAATTGGGATGTTCTTGTTTACCCAGTTGGTAAGAAATAGTTAATCTGAGAATTTTTTTGCCAACAATAGTAGTTAGCTTAGTGTGAACAATTAGATTTTACCTATACAAATTTATTATAAGGATGCTCATATTTTGTGAGTAAAGTTCATTTTGTATGTGTGTGTGTGTGTGTGTGTGTGTGTGTGTGTGTGTGTGTGTGTGTGTGTGTGTGTGTGTGTGTGTGTGTGTGTGTGTGTGTGTGTGTGTGTGTGTGTGATTGATTGTAATCAAGGGTTTCAATGAAATATTGTTAAATCTTCTAAAAACCTTGATTGGCATCATAAATGAATTTTAGTACATTATGTGAGAGTAGTAACATGTGTAGGTATTTAGACTTGTATAACATAAAAATAGTTCATCATAAATGTGTGCTTAGAGATTGTGTTTCCATCTGATTATGAATATATAGTTTAATAAGGGTATACCTGAGTGATATAATTTCATACATACTTTATTATTTTGAGATGTAAGATTGTTTGTTGGTGTTTAAGTAGGGTTCTCAAACTCATTGACCTATGGTAGTATGGGTTGTCATAGAGTTCTACAGTATGAAAAATACCCATATGGTACATACTATATTTGACCTACACACACACACACACACACACACACACACACACACACACACACACACACACACACACACACACATGTGTGTGTGTGTGTGTGTGTGTGTGTGTGTGTGTTGTTGCTTGAATAATATGTGTTGTAGTATTTGATAGAATATCATTTAGAGGTGCATACAATCTTGATAGAGTAAACAAATGTTAAGATAAAATTATATGCATTGTGTGACTTGCTTGTTATAGTTATGTTTGACTTATTATAAGTGTATGCTTCCATGATTCTATGACTACTTAGGATGACTGATTATAAGAAAACTATTAGTTGTACCTTAGAACCCTAGACTATGATGATATGGGTTGTCATGAGGATTGTTGTTTGGTTTTATTGTATTAATTTTAAATCTATAGTTTTATATGAATATGAAACATACTTAGGTGGTATGAATTGTAGGCTTTATTCTTCTATGAGTTAGATTAATACCTGATTCATTCATGCATGGTTGAATTAAAAGTATTCATTGCCTATTCTTATGTATAACATGTGATATGATATTATGGTTATGAAGAAGAAATTTATATGAATATTTGAGTTAATTATATTATTATTGCATGGAAGATGTAATCTATATATGTTTTTGAATTATATGTTATGTTATATATCTTAGAGTTCGTATTGATAATGGTAATAGGTAGTGAGATGGATTCCACTAGCCTAAGTAGCACCATCAATGTAGGATAATATGATGAAGTGATGTGTGTGAAATTGATCAATATAGTGATTAAGTATTATTTGAAAACATGAACCCACATATTTCATATGTTTGATTTGCATGTTGTGAGATATCATGTTAGAATAGATTTCTTTATGATAAACTACATATTTTTAGAAATCTTACAAGCACATGGTATTTTAACATGTCTCACTAGATTCTTGCACCGTTCTATCTACCTATCCATGAAGGGAGGGCCATTTTATAATAGGAGATTATGTGGGGGATCATTGGTCCATGATTGGTGTGGTAAAAAATTCGGATGATGATCTCCCTCCTCTACTATAGTACTACTGAGAGACCATTCTTAAGATTATCAATGATACACAAGTTGGTTCGACTCGAGCTGTAGAGAGTTTGGCATCTATTATTGTATTAGGCCATATGCTTGAAGTAATGTAATTGTATTATGTACTTGCATATTTGATTATCAGATGTTGTATTGTTAGACCAACTATAGTTATGTCCTATTGTATTTGTCTTTCTATGGAGTTGTATAAGATTTATATTATATACAACATTTGAATTTGAAGTACTATTGTTCTTAGCTATGTCTTAGTTATGTTTTATTATTTTATTCTATAAATTAAATGATTAATTGTTTATCAGTAAGTAAAAAATTTCTTCTACATTTTCTATGTACAACTTGAGAGGTGGTAACATTTGTGAGGATTGGAATTTTGATTTTAGTATTTTTACCACATGAATAATTGGGTGAAATCAATGATGATGGGTCCAGATTCATAAAAGTGAAGGATTTCATATCTATAAAATGAAAATTGAATCTAGTAAACTAACTATGCATTCAAGCTAGGCCACAACATACATTTTTAACATAATATTTTAAGGATGATTATTTTGATTGTTATTCTTAATACATTGATTAATAAATTAAAGAAGAATAGAGAATATATTTGAAATATAAAAACTTCTTATGTATAAATGATATATATTGACTTCATTTTCATTTGACGGATGCATATACTTTAGAAGGGCCTTTATGTGGAGAGAGGTTATACCCTTGTCATGGAGAAGGGTCCAATTGTTCCAACAAATAACTCAAACAAATGATTGGGTATAAATGTCACTTTTAGAATGTGTTCTTATTGTTATAAATAATATTTATATTTGAGTTTTAAGTATTTTTGTGAATAGTAATCTTTTGTTTTAAACACTACCCTTAGATATATTAAAATTTTAATAAAAAAGTGTCACTTACAAGTGTCAAAATAGAAAAGTTGTGCAAAACTTAGGTATAAAATTTTAGAAAGATACATGAACTTGGACCCAATTTTTTTTATTTTTAATGCAAAAATGTTGGCTAAGTTATTTACTTTTTTAACAAGACATTTAAATTTTTTAATTTGATTTTTAAAAAAATACATATGAACTTACTTTGATTTCTAACGAAAACACATGAATTTAGTCGATTTTTTAAATTTTTAATGAAAAATGTTGACTAAACTTCTTAATTTTTTATAAGACATTTATCTTGTTATTTTTAGTTTTGATAAGGAATTTATTTTTTTCTATTTTTTCAATAGTAGATGTTTAAATTTCTCCATAAAATTCTATTATCAATATTCTTTAATCAATAAAAAAATATATAAATATCTTTTTTCAAATTTTATTTTTTTCAAAATGTAAGGTATTTTAAAAAACCAATATCAAACTGTAAAAAAAATTAAAAATACTTAAACTACACAATATTCAATTCAAAGTATTTTGGAAATATGGCTACAAGTTATAACAAAGACTAATAAAAGCATCATTAGAAATATAATATTAAGCATAAATAAAAGGATACAAAATTTGAGTATTGTAAGAGGCACATTTTGGCATGCTACTTCTTTAATACATTCATCAAGAAATATTTCTCAATGTTTGAAATATCTTAAACTTTAGCCTTAACATTCTCATTTAAAGAAGCATCTTAATTAAAAAAATTCTACATTTTCGTTTTCAACATTTTTAAATTCATTACCCTTCACAAAATTTTAATCATCTACATTTAAAGCATATATGGTGACATTCGTTAAAAGTACATTATTCATATATTTTATATATATATATATATATATATATATATATATATATAATGTTATATATTTATTAATGAGATGTAGGTGAATTGGTTAAAGTAGTTTTGTTATTTTCATCATTATTTAGGTTTAAATTTCAATGGTATGTTTGGCCAATTATAATTGATAAATATGTTTGTGGGTCTCTTATTGACTATGGTGATAATTTTAGGACCTTTCATGACCATTTTGATAGTTGTAAGTGAGATATGGGCCTCTCATTTGTATCCTACACTAGTTCATATCTATAGTAAAAAATGTTCCAATTCATAACTATGAGTTTTTAGGGATGATTATTTTGACTGTTATACTTAATACGTTGAATAATAAATTAAAGAAGAAGAGAGAATATATTTGAAATTAAAAAATCTCTCATATATAAGTGATATATATTGACTTTATTTTATTTAATGGATGCAGGTACTTTTGAAGGGCCTTCATGTGGAGAAGGGATATGCCCTTATCATAGAGAAAGGTCCAATTATTCCAACAAAAAACTCAAATAAGTGTTGAAGTATAAGTGTCACTTTTAATATGTGTTATTATTGTTCTAAATAATATTTACATTTGAGTTTTAGGTATTTATGTGAATAGTAGTTTTATATTTTAAATACTAACTTTAGATGTATTAAAATTTTAATAAAAAAAAGTGTCACTTATGAATGTCAAAATACAAAAGTTGTGCAAAACTTAGGTATAAAATTTTAGAAAGATACACGAAGTTGGACCTAATTTTTTTATTTTTAATGGAAAAATGTTGGCTAAGATATTTAATTTTTTCACAAGACATTTAACTTTTTTACTTTGATTTTTAATAAAATACATATGAAATTACTTTGATGTCTATTTTTCTAATTTTTAATAGAAAAATGTTGGCTAAGGTTCTTAATTTTTGACAAAACATTTATCTTTTTTACTTTTATTTTTGATAAGACTTATTTTTTTCAATTTTTAATAATAGATGCTTAAATTTCTCCATGAAGTTTCATTGTCAATACCCTTTAATCAATAAAAAAGTATACAAATATTTTTTTCAATTTTTTTTTTCAAAAATGTAAGGTATTTTAAAAAACCAATATCAAACTTTAAAAACTTTAATTTTTTTAAAATTGCACAGTATTCAATATAAATTATTGTGGAAAGATGATTATAATAATAGCTTTGTTACAGTAAGGACTAATAAAAGCAACATTAGAAATAGAATCTTAGGCATAAATAAAAGGATACAAAATTCGAGTATTATAGGAGGCACATTTTGGCGTGCTACTTCTTTAATACATTTATGAGGAAATATTTCTCAATGTTTGAAATATATTAAATTTTAGACCTAACTTTCTTTTCTAACAAAGCATCTTGATAAAAAAATTATACATTTTCAACATTTTTAGACTCATTACCCTTCACAAAATTATAATTATTTACATTCAAAAAATACATAGTGGGATTATTTAAAGGCACGCCATTCATATATTTTTACAAAGTAATGTAAAAAGTATATATATTTTTAAAATATTTTTAGTTTTTATATTATATATTTACCAATGAGATGTAGGTGAATTGGTTGAAGTGGTTTTTTAATTTTTAGTATCACTTAGGTTTAAATCTCGATGATATATTTGATCAATTGTAGCCAACATATATGTTTGTGGGTCTCTTATTAACCATGGTGATATTTTTAGGGCCTTTCATAACCATTGTGATAATTGTAAACTAAATATGAACTTCTCATTTGTATCCCAAACTAATTTATAATCGAATAAAAAATATTCCAATTCATAACTGTGAGTTCTTAAAAAAAACATTTACCATCAATAATTATTTTTAAGTTTTCACACTATTAATTTTTTTTATAAAATATATTATCTTTATCAAGCTCTCTTTATAGTATATTATGGGAATTTCAAAAATGTCCATGCCTTATTAGTTAAGCATGGCACTCTTCCTAATCGATTATAGATCTAATTGATTTAGGTGCCATTATTAGGAATAAAATATAAAAAATATGTGACATAAAATCACATTATAATTTGAATTTTTTAAAGTTAGATCTTGGGATAATTAAATATGGTCCTAAGTTTTTAGATATATGAGCATATAGTGAAATTAATCCTATAAATTTTGAATAATTGGAGACTTAATATAATATGTGTGAGATTAGACCTTAGGTGGTATAATGAACATTCAAAATAGTAAAATTTCACTAAATGTAATGAAAATGAATATATTACAATTGAATTAAATAAAAATAAGTATAATATTTTTAAATATGTATATTAAATAGGAGTAAATATAATTTTTTATTTGATGAGGTAAACGCTTTTGAAACTGAAGTTATGAATCAGACAAGTAAAAATTTTGATAACTAAACCCACATTCAAGAATAACAAAGAGGGTTATAAAGATCCCTCTAACAACCAAGTACAACGAAGAGGGTTTGGAGGCTTCCCTAACCTTAGACAAAAACTACAAGTGGATTAAAAGTTCTCATAACCTTGGTGAAACATGAGGGTTTTAAAGATCTCACAATCTAATGAAGCATAACAAGGAATAATCAGAGGGTTGAAAGGCTCCCATAACCTAGTGAATCAAGAATATTTTAAGGGTTCTCACAACCGGGGGTTTTAAGAGTCCCATACTCTGTAGTACACAAAAATGTTACAAAACAGTGAATCTCAAAGCATTGACAACCTTCATCATGTCTTCCCTGAGGACACTACAGAACAAAAATCCATCTAGAGAAGGAGGTCTTTCATCAACTGGGTTTTCTGCACAATCTCTGCACAACGAAATCACAGTTAGTGGGCTTTTCCTCCCACTCAGATCTGTAAAGTGGATTCCTCTATCATCCACTCTAGTAAAATAAATTTTGGTTGGGATTCCTGTATCTGCCACAAACCAAATCACCTTAAACCAAGTATGGACCTCTGTAAATAAGATCTTTAGCATAGTTATTGCCCATCCTCTACATTCCCTGAGTACGTCAGGAGTGCAAGCCTATCTAAATGAAACCACAACCCCAAAAGAGGCCTTGTCCATGTCAGATTTGATTTCATTAAAGCTTGAAAAGAAATCAAAGAATCCTAAAACTTGTGGTAGGCAAGAATGAATTCCTCTATCATACACTCTGATACAACAGAGAGAGACTTCAGCATAGCAGAGCCTTCTTGTCGACTTCCCTCAAAAATCACCTCAACCATGGACCATGTGCTTACAGTGCTTATGTGAAACAAATGGATTTCTTCATTATTGAAGTAACCAAATGGATCTATGGCAAGGAGTCTTCTAATATCCATGCCATTCAAATAGCCCAGGGGATGAGTTCCTCTAATACCTACCTTATCTTGAAAAGATTGCAGGGGGCAAGATCATCCATCATACATCACGTAGAAGGTCTACAGAAAAGTGGCCATGTTATGGATGATGGAGATACGAGGGGAAGACCAATGGTCTCCCCTACGTTGTTTACTCCCCTACCCATTCAAGACTGCGAACAAAATCTAATAGTGGGCAATGTCACCCACACCCTTCCACCAAAAAAGTCCCAGGTCTGCGTAGAAAGGTAAATCCTTTCCATCCTCCGTAAACCGGATAAAGTATGAAGATTTAGTGGTGCCAGCCATTCTCCAGTCTACAAAATTAAAAAATTAGCTTCATATGGACTGTATACTCCCCAGTCCTTAGATGGCATCCGTATAACCAAGGTCGTGTCCTTGTCAGGCTCACCTAGCCTCCATTCGGATCTGTCTAACCGTTTCTTGAGCTGCATCTATGGGAGATATGCTGGCTTTAGGACACAGCCTACGTATCTACCCTTCTCCTGTGCCATCGCCAGTCCCCCATTTCATCTTCATAGACCCGTCGCCAGTCTCCTTCGCCCCTAGTCGTTGTCCTCCTTGTCATCTCCACCTCCTTCTTCCTTGCCTGCGGCTTCTCGCCCACTTCCTGATTCAAATTTCCCTATTGTTGCCATCACCATCGCTCTAATGAGGAATGCTAAAAAGTATTTTTTGTTGATCAATAGAGAATAGGTGCAACTATAATAAATAAAACATTAAAATTTAATTAATTTCTCTGAATAATTTTTTAGATAATTCATGTATGTTTTAGAGGCAATCTTGAATTAGTTATAGTTTGAAGAAATAGTTATAAATTTTAATCTTTAAATCTACACTCAAAAGTGTTAGAGACCACTCACAAGAGTGTAAATCTAATCAGAGCTAGATGTCAGATGTATTGTGATATTTTCGGTAAAATTTAAAAGTATTGTGATGCTTTTATTCGGTGAAAAACATGGTTTGAAACAAGTTGATTATTTTCTCATATGATTCTAATTTGGTGTTTCATCACCCAGATCTATATGTTACAAACGCTGTAACTTGTAAAACATACTTTTTGTTTCATGCATTAGAATGGTTCAGATATTAAAAGCTTAAGGAGAACATAATGAATTTCAGGGGCATGTGTTGAGTTTTAGCAATGCTTAATAAAAATGGTGTAATCACAATGGTGAAAAGTACTTAATAATAAACATACATACAATTGTATAAATTGAAATAACTTCATATATAAATAAAAGTATAAGTTGTGTGCCAAAATTTCTCTAGGAAAAATATTAGTTTCAATAAATAATAATATTCTAATGATTTTTTGATCTCTCAATAATACATGCAAAATATTTAATACATCTATTGAAAATAATAAATAATTATTGTGTATATTCTTAATGTGCTTATTTCTAAATAAACTATAATGCTTAAATATATTTATAAACAATTAAATTCAAATTAGGAACTATTGGTGCACCAAAACTGACACTTATCAACTAAAAGTTGAAAAAGATAAAAAAAACTTGACAAAGAAAAAAAGGTTTCAAAAGCATCATGATACTTATAATGTAGAGCTTAAGGTAGAAGAGAGAAAGGGAAATTAGGAACTATTGGTGCACCAAAACTGACACTTATCAACTAAAAGTTGAAAAAGATAAAAAAAACTTGACAAAGAAAAAAAGGTTTCAAAAGCATCATGATACTTATAATGTAGAGCTTAAGGTAGAAGAGAAAAAGGGAGACAGAGGAGAACAACTCAAGGGTTTTGAATAAGAATGTAGACCATAAAAAAACAACAAATTCACGAATAAACTGAATTTAAACTAATAATTGATAAATAGAGAAATAGACAAATTTCAAGTTATTTAACAACTAATAATTTTTTGAAAATATTTTAGGTGTCTAAATTTCTTTTTACAAATAAAAAATTTTAACTACTAAAATATAAAGCTATTCTCATAAAATTTATTATTACGCTAGAAGTGTTTTTATAGTGAGGAGCATACCAAAGATTCATCTATGGATGTGAGAGATGCCATTCCTATCACTTCTGTCAACTATTAATGATGTCAACAAATATACCCAAAGCAATCCATGAGCCAACCTATACTTGACAAACACCACCACCACCCCTGTAGTGGTAGATATGGTTATACAAAATGTGTGAAATCCCTGCCAAGATGTAGAGCCTAAATAGAAACCCCCACTGTGGAAATAGAGGCAAATGAGAAGGCATTGTTGATTGGTGATTATAACATTTAGAGGATAATAAATGCATACCCAAAGTTTTAGATGGTTGTCTAGCATTAAGTTCTTGGAGGCTATCCCTTTATCCTTTGCTAACAAGGCTTGTGGAGATGGCAGAATATATATATATATATATATATGAGATTTTATCGATTAAAAGATCCATTGCTAAATAATTTGTCTTGAAAACTATGCAATAACTACAAGGTGAGAGTTCAAGCCCTGCATCGTGCCTATAAGTATTGACTTGCTTTAAATGTGAGTGATCTAAAAAAAATCTTTAAGCAAGAGAAGAGATTTGTACTTGGAAAGGAAAATGTGTGAAATATTATTATATTAATAAAGGCCTGCATCGTGCCTATAAGTATTGACTTGCCTTAATGTGAGTAATCTAAAAAAAATCTTTAAACGAGAGAAGAGCTTTGTACTTAGAAAGAAAATTGTGTGAAATATTATATTATTATTAATGTGTGAAATATTATTATATTAATAAAGTCCTGCATCATGCCTACAAGTATTGACTTGTCTTAAATGTGAGTAATCTAAAAAAAATCTTTAAGCAAGAGAAGAGCTTTGTACTTGGCAAGAAAAATGTGTGAAATATTATATTATTATAAATGTGTGAAATATTATTATAGTAATAAAGCCCTGCATCATGCCTATAAGTATTGACTTGCCTTAAATGTGAGTAATCTAAAAAAAATCTTTAAGCAAGAGAAGAGCTTTGTACTTGGAAAGAAAATTGTGTGAAATATTATATTATTATATATTTCTTGCCAAGTACAAAGATCATCTCTTGCTTAAAGATTTTTTTTAGATTACTCACATTTAAGGCAAGTCAATACTTATAGGCACGATGCATTATTTTATTAATATAATAATGTTTCACACATTTATAATAATATAATATTTCACAATGTTTCTTTCCAAGTACAAAGCTCTTCTCTTGCTTAAAGATTTTTTTTAGATTACTCACATTTAAAGCAAGCAATACTTATAAGCACGATGCAGGCCTTTATTAATATAATAATATTTCACACATTTTTCTTTCCAAATACAAAGCTCTTCTCTTGCTTAAAGATTTTTTTTAGATTACATACATTTAAGGCAAATCCATACTTATAAGCACGATGCAAGCCTTTATTAATATAATAATATTTCACACATTTTTCTTTCCAAATACAAATCTCTTCTTTTGCTTAAAGATTTTGTTTTAGATTACTCACATTTAAAGCAAGTCAATACTTATAGGCACGATGCAGGGCTTGAACTCTCACCTTGTAGTTATTGTAGAGTTTTCGAGACAAATTATTTATCAATGGATCTCTTAATCGATACAATCTCCTATATATGTATGTTCCACCATCTCCACAAGCCTTGTTAGCAAAGGATAAAGGGATAGCCTCCAAAGACGTAATGCTAGACAACCATCTAGAACTTTGGGTATGCATTTATTATCCTCTAAATGTTATTATTTATATATATATATATATATATATATATATATATATATATATATAATAAAAATAAATGTATATATGTCTATATATAAATAAAATTAATATTATATAATTATATAATAGTAATTATTATTATATATAATTTATTATATTATATGACATATTATTAATAATATAATTATATTATTACTATGTATCATTGTCTCACTTATTAAGTCGGATGCTTATTACGGAGAGGCGAAGCTCCAGATTTCATCTCACAAAAATTCAAGAATCCGAATTTATTGTTTCAAGCCATTCAATTGCTGACAGGTGATAGTTAGCTAGCTCCCAAGCAAACAAATGCGTGGCATGGAATAATGACTGCATGTAACTAGATATGAATTGATCTGCGAAAGACAACGATCAGTACCCCATGCAGAGAAATCAATGTGTCAATTATATCTGAGAGACAGCTCCCATTAACCCATGCTTCCTAATTTTTTGGGGTAAATACGCTGTGTTTGGAATGTGCGGATCCCCTGAAACGAAAACATTGATTCCAGTTAACCAAAGTGCAGGGATTTTAAATTTATTTGCTATTCTTTTGTTTCAGAATAAGATTGTAATGTAATTTTTTAAAGCTGACATTCAGTTTTTGAATTTGAAATATGTAGAAGAGAAAATAACAATAACTCTTGCTTACCGCGAAAGCTTTTTCTAAACATCAAAACCTTGCAAAGCTCTCTGATATAATAAGTTATGTCCCTTCCTATACATGTATGACAAAATTACATATATTTTCAATTCTGAAGATATAGTATCTCAAAATAAATTAAAAACAAAATACACTGATTATTAATTAGAAATGTTCCAAATTAAAAAAAATCTCAAATAGTGCGGAGTAGCTAATAGTCTTTATCATTGTCTCTAACAAGCAGCTGGAATTTTAGTAGTATTAAAATATATAAATTAAAAAAATAAAAAAATAAATAAAAAATAAACAAAAACACTCATGGTATTCTTGTTGCAAACGTCAGAAATCCCCTGCATGAATTGTTTTAAACTTTTTTGAATAAGAAATATGTTTGAAAAAAAAATTCAAGCCCTGTTGCAACACGGAGGATCATCCGCCTTCCATTGCCACCAGAGGGGTTAGTAGTAACAGTAATACTTCATCTTGCCAGTATATTTGGAGGTTTTGAGTAGGACGACAGGTTTAGGAGCATAACTGTCGCTTAATATTTACCCTATGGCGGCCGTCCCTTAGCCCAAGCAGCCTTTTCACCCAGCAGCATTGACGTCGCCATATCAAATTCGGTTCTTTTCTTTTTTTTAACTTAACCCAAGAGCAACACCGCCACCATTCTTTTATTCTCAACAGTTTCAACTCAAGCGAAGCCGCATTCCATTTCAGCCAAGGAATTCAACGGACTCGGAAATAAACGAGAGCCTTCCCCCTCTTCATCACAGACAGAAACTTGGTGCCATTTGATGAGTAGGACAGAAGAAAGGAAAGGAAAATGCGGCTGCGATTTACTGGAAAATGGTTTTTGTTTGACTATTGACAGCTACCTCAAATCCACCTAAATTTCTGCCGTTGATTATGATGGTATCCGACGGACCTGCTTGATCGATCCCTGGATGTCGTGGTCGCCAATGGGAGGGGAACACTAAGTCAGTAAATAATTAATCTCCAGATTGTCCAAGAAGCTTCCACAGGATATCTCCACGTAATCCAACTTTAAAAATATATACGATTTTATTAGCTTATTTTTCAAAAAATAAAATTAAGTAGAATATTATAATTATTAAGATTTTAAATTATATCAATTAATTAATTTTAAAAACGTCACTTTTAAATAAAAACTTTCAAATCGAAAAACAAAAGGTTATTTATATTTTGATTACATTATTTTTAAATAGTGATCAAATAGTTTAATTTGTTTTTAATTTAAATAATAATAAAAAAATTATGTATCTCCATATGGTTGCGTGTCTTCCCTCTATTAAATGTCTTATTTATTTATTTTTAATGTTTAGATTCTTCTTATTATTTTTTTGGGGGGGTTTAATTGTTTTTCAAAAATACATTTGAACACATATAAGGATATTATTAATGATTTAATATTAGGTTTAAACTGAATATATATATATATATATATATATATATATATATATATATATATAATAATTATATATAATATTATTATATATAGTTTATTTTAAAAAACATTTTCATTTTTAAATTTTTTTATTTAGTTATTTTTGGGTAGGATATTTGTGTGTTGATGCAATGAGTCTGTGAAATTAACATACATATCATGTAATTTTCTTTGCATTATTGTTGATCATCGGTTGTTTAAGCTTTAGAATATGGTGGCCATCAAATTATGAGAAAGATGGATTGAGTGGGACCAACGAAAGGATTAACGACTACCCTTTTAGCTTCAAAATAAAATAATATAATGAATTATGTTTAGGCTTAGTTGCATCTTCGATTGAGTGTTTTCTAATAATAATAATTGATATTTGATTTTTTATTGATGATTCATTTAAGTTATTTGCTTAGTGTACAAAGGTTTATAAATTTATATAGTATATATAAATTTAATATTTTATAATATATTTGTTTTATATATAAAATAAATATAAATAAATAATTAAAATATTATATATTTATTATATTATATAGTATAATATATTTATGGTATATATTAGATAAAATTTATAATATATCACTATTTAAATGAAAAAGATATATACTTATGAGTTATAATAATAATATTATTAAAAAAAAATATGTAATTAAATTAATTAATATTTATTGTAATATTATTTTAATATATTTATATGTGTGTGTCTATATATATATGTATGTGTGTGTGTGTGTGTCTATATATATATATGTATGTGTGTGTGTGTGTGTGTGTGTGTGTTTGTTTAAATATTGATTTATTAATTTCAATTTTTTAAATTTTTTTTAGACAAGTGTTAATTAAATTGTAATAAAACCTCTTTTCAATTTTTTATTTTTCTCAAATGTATTAAATGTATATTATTTAGAAAATATAAATAATTGTAAGAAAAAAACAATTTATTTAATTAGATAAATATTTTTATCAAATTTTGGTTTCAAAGTTCGTTTTTTCTATTAATATATTTCAACAATTCAATCATTCCTAAATATTATAAAAATTGATTTTTATTATTAAAATAAACATTAAACAAACTAATACTAATATAAAATATATAACATAAATAATAAAAACATAATAAATCTGATATATAATTTGTCTAAAACGGACCAAAGAAACACTTAACAATTCAGAAAAATCATATATATTTGCAACAAATAAAAAACAAACAAACTTCAGTTCACCTCGGGCTTTTATTGCACCATAGGGACAACTGCTAGTTGCATATATACCCACTTTCACCACTCTTTGGACCCACTTTCACCACTCTTTGGTCATTTTGGAGTAAACTCGTGGCATGCTCCACAAAGAACTCTAAACCAAAGCATTTTGGAGTATGAAGAGACACCTTATGCAATACTTTCACTCACGACATGGGTAAAAACATCTTGAATCAAATTCTCCTCCCTACGGATACTCCGACTGCTACTTCGGCCTCAACCTGCATCCCCTGTGAGGTGTCATACACCCTCTTGCCCACCACAGCCTATTTCGATTTCTTTCTCGTTCGTCACCACCTCAACAACAATAATAACAATCACACTACGCCGTCGTGCAACGAACATTCACAGCTCCTGCAGCTCGTTAACGTTAAAGTTGGTGAAGAATATGAACTTGTGATCACCACATGTGCAGGGAGTCATACACTTGTTCTATAATAATTCTTTTAACACGAAATAGATCAGAATAATAATAATTACAGACACATACGTAATGTTTCCTGTCATTGATTGAGCACAACTAATAAATTTTGATAAATTATATATTTAAACAGATCCATGAATATTTTAGGTATTTTTTAAAGGTCATTGTTTTATGGTAATTTGTCTGCAGTTAGTGAAATGAAAAGATAATAAATTTACATATTTTTACGAGATGATGCAGGCCCGTATCGTTACAGAGTGGGAGACGTGCGGAGGGTGAGCGACTCCCAAAAGTCGGCTCCGTAGTTCCATTTCGTGTGCTAGAATAACACAATGCTGAGCATTGACGCAAATAAAACTGACGAAGTGGAGCTTCAAAATGTAGTGGAAAAGGCAACGGAACATCTGAAGGGTTACAGGGTAAGATTGATAGAGTACACCAGCTTTGCAGATGTGTTGACAATTCCTCAGAGAACATGTTGAACATATAACACATCATATCTTCAAATGCAAGGACGAAGGAAGGGACAGGTGGCCTGATAAGCACACGTGTTTAAATAAGTGCCCCTCCATGAGGTCTTAGGTCATGGATTTGAAGGCTTCATCACTCTACTGCCTACTTATTTTTCTAATGTTGTATTTAGTAATTAAAAAATTCACTGCAGATTCATATAGTGGCCTTAAAGAAGTGAATTTATGCTTTATTTTTAATTGAAATAATAATGTAGCAACTAATACCACGGCAACAATATTTCATTTTGAATATGGCATCTACCAAACTATATTTGATTCTAAGTAATTTCATATTTTTCAGCAACTTATTCTTATAGTGCATTTTATTATTTTTACAACTTTAAGATCAAAAAGATAAGATTAGAAGTATCAAATTTAAAAAGAAGAAACACACATATTTATTTGGTAAAATCCAGTATCAAATTTAAAATAGAAGAAACACACATATTTATTTGGTAAAATCAGTATCAAACTTAAAATAGAAGAAACACACATATATATTTGGTAAAATCCAGTAAACACTTAGAGCAGTTATATTAGTGTTAAGAATATATGGAAGTTCACAATGATCAAACCGATAAAAGAAATAGCAAGGCCATAGAAAACATACTCACCATTTTCTATTGTCAATGTTGGAAAAGGACATAGTGAGAGTTAATTTGATTATCGTAGGGCTCCATGTTTCATGTACAGTTCAAATCAACAATGCAATGTTGTTAATAGTAGGACAAGACATTCAGGTTTTAAGGTCCTTGTATCTTCCATTCATCCATGATAATGATATATTGACACTTAGAGCAATTATATCATGCTTAAAAACATATGGAAACACCATACTCAGACCCATGGAAGAAAGGACAAGGCCATGTGATGCAAGGACATCTTGAGTTGTCTCAATTATGGGTTGAAGGTAATAGGGGTCATTCAGAATGTGGTTTCATTAGTTAGAAGTCTTAGATGATTATATAATTCAAAGTTAAGCTCATATTGTGTTTTCCCACCAAAAAAGGGATTTGAATTTGTAGTTGTGTTTTAGAGTGCTAGTTAAGGTTGATGAAATTTGTAAGTGAAAATGAAATATTTGTAAAGGTCATTTATGAGTCTTAGATGTGTGTTGTCTATTCAACATGCATCATGAAAAGACAATGTAAAATCAAGAAAACATGAAGTTTTAACTGCCATGCAAAGTCCATTGGCAAGATTAGGTAGTTAGTTGCATGATATAAAAGAACATAATGCATTTAAAAGATAATGTGTGCATAGTGTAAGGTGGAGAGGGTAAATTTTTTGGGAAGATTTAGAGTTAGAGAGAAGGAAATAACCAAAATGAAGAAAACTCAAAAACTATGTCCTTCTTTTGTAACTTTGTACATTTTCTAGTTTGTTTGCATCGATATCTATATAGAAATAATAATGCAAATGTTTTGGATAGAGATTGTAATTCGAATGTAAGAGAAAAATCTTCAATAAAAATAAAGAGGAAGTTTCACATTTTGAAGGAAAAGTTGTAGACCCTGTCAAACCCTGTGTTTCTTGCATTCTGTGTTCAAGAAGAAGAATGAGTATGCATTTTGGGCAAGTAAAATTCTATGAGATTTGGTTTTTTACCTATTAATTTTGGTAAGTTATTTCAAATTTTATTAAAGTCCTCTATATAGTTTCAAAAAAATTTAAAATATATATTTCATTAGAAATTATGCTTAGGCTTATAAGATATTGTGTCTGCGAACACAATCAAACCCAAAATTGAGTTAATTGATGAACAAAGGCATCAAGAGAGAGATCCAACAATTGAAAAATGTGCACATAGCTAATATAGACCCTAGTCATTAATCATAGTAGGTTGAAATTGGTTTGGAAGTTTAATATGACAAATTATTCCTTCTCAGGTTTCCCATATTATTATAACCTTGAGTTAGGGTTTCTAAACTAAAATTTGATTTAGAGGAGTTCCAACCATTCAAAAACCATAAAATTTTGTGAATAATTATGTCTTAAGGTGGCAAAATATATTTGGAAGGATTTATACCCATACGGTACCTATATGTACAGAAATATATGACTGTGTGTGAAGTAGGACTCAAGAGGGCTAATTAGATAATGATGATGATTGGAAAGTGTGTTTACTTGTGGAATTAGAACCTAAAACTTCTTTTGAAAGAGAAGGAAGATAGAGGGTATCTATAAATTATACTAGCTGCTCAAGTACTATCCTAACATGTCTATACAATTCAAAATAGTTAAAAAAAGGCTAGTGGAAGGAAGGTGTCAAAAAGGATAGAAGAGGTAAATGAAGAGTTGAGTCTTGGAGATTATGAGATTTGGTTGGAGTGTTAGAAGGGGATGTAAATAGGCAGGTAGATGGTTATGAAATCATTCGAGAGAATTTTAGGAGTTGAGAATAAGAAATGAGGCCTTTAGGTTAATGAACCAAGTGTGAGAAGCAAGATAGAAGGAATAAGAATGAATGAGATGTGGTAAGTGGATATGCAGAGACTAAAAGTGATGCTAATGTGGTGAGAGGATAGAGAGAATATAAGGAAAATAAGAGTGAAGTGACTTCAAATAGAGGAGGAGTGAATGATCAAGAAAGAACTTGGAAGCATAGTATAGGCAAAGAGATAACAAAGAAGAATAGACATCTTCAAGGAAGTTCAGAATCCAAGATAGAGCACAATAAAATATCAGAGCTAGGTATTTGGAAGAGGTAATTTTGTGTTTCCATCTATAACAGAGAAGTTCCTAGATACCTCTACATCATTTTGGTATTATAGCGGGTAAGTTCTTTGGAGGAGATATGCTTTGAGTTTTGAAAGTGTTAGTTAAGTTTGCATAAATATTCTGTTGAGTAAGTATTGAAGGTTGTTTTGAGATGTTGATATTAGTTACTAATAACATTTTAAGGATATGATAGAGAGGCATAAATATTTGTGAGAAAGAAAAATGTGTGGATAAATCCCTTAAGCCATAGAGGCTTGGAGAGAGAGAGGAGAGCTAGTGAAAGCTCAAAAAGAGAAAGATCAAGAAGCGCTGAAGATAGAGAGAGAGAGACCAAGTGAGAGTTGAGCTAAAAGACCCAAGTGAGGTCAAGAAGGCAATTATATAAGCTTGTTAAGAAGAAAGGTCCAGGTGAGACCTAGAGAGAGTGAAGAGAGTGTAAAGAGTGAAAGTAATAGATAAGAAAAATAAGGATGAGGGCTTGAAGAATGAAGGTTTACATAAGGAAATAGGGAAAGATAAAGTTGATAAAAGAGATATTGTTGAGTTAAAAACATACTTGATAGGTTTAGAACAAGTCTTAGAGGAGCTCAAACCAAAGTTTTTAATTAGCATTGAAAACCTAGTTAAATGGCTTCTCAAAGAGATGATGAGGAAGAATAAAAGACAAGAAGAAGCATACCCAGTTAGAAGACAACTAAGAAGATTTAGTCTAAGAGAAAATAGATGGGGGTAGGAAAGACTCATAAATGTTCAATCTAATAATGTTTTAGCATGTGTGTATACAGGTGTAAAAATTGATGAAGGAGATGAATTAGTTGGGCCAATACATAGGGTCATGAACATGAAGAGCAAAATGAAGATAACTTTGATCCTCATCAAATATGTAAAGAGATGGTGAAGGAAGTGACAAAATGGAACATATATGAATGGTGAAAAGTAATGGAGGCAAAGGACAAATGTCAAGAGAAAGAATGTGGAATATAAGTTAACAGAGAAGTGAGAAAAGAGATTACAACAATTGAAAAAGGAACTGAAGTGATGACTATAGAAAGTACATAGTTTATACCACTAACCAAACATGATGAGGTAAGCAATGTTTTATGTGCACAACAAAAAATAGGATTTATAGTTGATAAAGAGACTATTTTATCTCATGAAACCTAATTCTTGTTAAAAGATCGCTTAGAAAAGTTGTTCACAGAGCTATCTAGTCAATTGTCACTGATAAATATTGTGGGGTATTTAAAATTATTTGATGTAAAGATAAGTATATTAAGAGAACTTGCTTTGGTGAACTCAATGTCTAGCAATTTGACAAGTAGACAACCATGTGACTAGTCAAAAAATACATGAATAACACATAGAAAAGAAGGACATGAATGTGAAGAAGGAGGAAAGTTACATCCAGTTGGAACAACAAGAAGTAGTCCAAAGGATAGCAGATCTAATCAAGTAAAAGACAACCATGAGAGTGAAAGAGTATGGATTTGTATAGAACAAGGTGGAAGTTATTTTTTTGACTTGTTTTTTTCATGTGTAGGTCTTTGGAGGAAGGAGAACAAGCAAAATTTGATAATGTTCAGTTTGAATATCATCAACAAGAAAGACATCATCAAAGGAGGAGCCATAATAAATTTAACCAAGATTTAAAGAGGTCTACAATTTTATAATAGGCATTGGGATTGAGGATGCCATGAAATGAAGAGCATAAGTAAGTAATAAGGAGAGATGTTGAGCAAGAGTTCAAGAATAATCATTCATAAGAAATCCATTTAACTTTTAGGGAAAGTTTCTTCTGCCCTTTGGTAGTATGATGTAGGTGCATCTTAAGTTTTTTCAATTTTGGGTCGATTAAGGTAATAAGGTTCATTCAAAATGTGGTTTCATTTGTTAGAAGTCCTAGATGATTATAGAATTCAAATCTAAGCTCATATCATGTTTTCCCACCAAAAGTGGGATTTGAATTTATAGTTGTGTTTTAGAGTGCTAGTTAAGATTGATGAAAGATGTAAGTGAAATTAAATGTTTGTAAAGGGTCATTTATGAGTATTATATGTGTGTGTAGTGATCTATTCAACATGCATCATGAAAAGACAATGTAAAATAAAGAAAACTTGAAGTTATAACTGCCATGCCAAGTGTAATTGGTAAGATTAGGTAGTTAGTTGCATAATATAAAATAAAATAATGCATGTAAAAGAGTGTGTGTGCATAGTGTAAGGTGGAGACAATAATTTTTTTGGGAGGATTCAGATTTAGAGAGAAGGAAACAACCAAAATGAAGAAAATTGAGAAACTTTATCCTTTTGTAACTTTATAAATTTTTGAGTTTGTTTGCATTGATATCTATAAATAAAGAATAGTGTAAATGTTTTTGATAAATATTGTCATTCGAATGTATGAGAAAAATATTCAATAAAAATAAAGAAGAAGTTGACAATTTGAAGGAAAAGTTGTAGACCCTATCAAACCTAATGTTTCCTATATTTTATGTTCAAGAAGAAGTCTGAGTATGCATTTTAGGTAAGGAAGATTCCATGAGAGTTGGTTGATTACCTATTTACATTGGCAAGTTCTTATTTGTAATGTTCTTAAAGTCATTTTTTTAGTTTAAAGACATATTTGAATATATATTTCATTAGAAATTATGCTCAGGACTATAGGATACTATGTCTACACACATAGTCAGACTGAAACTTGAGTTAATTGATGAATAGAGGCATCAAGAGAGAGATACAACGATTAAAAAAGGTGCATGAGCTAGTATGGACCCTAGTAATTCATCATAGTAGGTTGAAATTATCATGGAAGTTTAATATGCCAAAATTTTCCTTCTTGGGTTTCACATATTACTATAACCCTGAGTTAGGGTTTCTAAACTAAAATTTGATTAAGAGGAGTTTTAACAGTCCAAAATCCACAAAAATTGGTGAATATATATGGTTTAAGGTGATAAAAGATATTTTAATGGATTTATACCCATATGGTACCTCTGTCTACGGAAATATTTAATTGTGTGTGAAATAGGACTCAAGAGGGATAATTAGATAAGGATGATGATTAGAAAGTGTGTTTACCTATGAAATTAGAACCTAAAACATATTTTTAAAGATAAATAGGATAGAGAGTATTTTCAAATGAGATTGGTTGCTAAAATACTATTCTAAATTGTCCGTACAATTGAAAATATTAAAAAAAGGCGAGTAGAAGGAAGGTGTCAAAGAGGACATAAGAGGTAAATGAAGAGTTAAGTCTTGGAGGTTATGAGGTTTGGTTGGAGTATTATAAGGGATGTAAATAGGCAAGTACATGGTTATGAAAGCATCATAGTGAATTTTAGGATCTGAGAATAAGAATTGAGGCCTTTAGTCTTATGAACCAAGTATGAGAAACAAGATAGAAGCAATACGAATGAATGAGATTTGGTAAGTGGATATGCAGAGACTAAAGGTGATGCTAAGTTGGTGAGAGGATAGAGAGAATATAGGTAGAAGAAGAGTGAAGTGTCTTCAAGGAAGGAAGGAAGAGTGAATGATCAAGAAATAACTTGTAAGCATAGTAAAGGCAAAGAGATAAAAAGGATGGCAAAGAAGAAAAAAAGTCTTCAAGGAAGTTCAAAATCCAAGATAGAGTACAAGAAAATATCAGAGCTAGGTATTTGGTAGAGGTAAGTTTGTGTTTCCATCCATAATAGATAATTTTCTAGATGCTTCTACATGATTTTGGTATCATAGAGAGTGAGTTATTTAGAGGAGATATACTTTGAGGTTTGAAAGTGTTAGTTAAGTTTGCATAAAAGTTCTATTAGAAAGTATTGAAGGTTATTTTGAGATGTTTCTATGAGTCACTAATAATGTTGTAGGAATTTGATAGAGAGGCATAAATATTTTTGAGAAAGAATAATGTGAGGCTAAAGCCCTTAAGCTGTAGAGGCTTGGAGAGAGAGAGGAGAGCTAGTGAAATCTAAAAAGGAGAATGTTGAAGAAGCGTTGAAGATAGGGAGAGAGAGATTAAGTGAGAGTCAAGATAAAAGACCCATCTGTGGTCAAGAAGGAAAGTAGATAATCTTGTTAAGAAGATAGGTCCAGGTGAGACCTAGAGATAGTGAAGAGAGTGTAAAGAGTGAAAGGAAAATAAAATAAAAATAAGGATGAATGAATTGAAGCATGAAGGTTTCCACAAAGAAATAGGGAAAGAGAAAGTTGTTAAAAGAGGTATTTCTAAGCTGAGAGCATAATTGATAGGTTTAGAGAAATTCTTAGAGGAAATCAGACCATAGTTTTTAGTTAACATCAAAAACCCAATTAAATGGCCTCTAAAAGAGATGATGAGGAAGAATAAAAGACAAGAAGAAGTGTGCACAGTGAGAATACAAATAAGAATATTGACCAAGTGGCTTAAGAGAAAAGAGATGGGGGAAAAAAAGCCTCATGATTTTCAATCTAATGATGTTTTAACATGTGTGTATGCAGATGTAAAATTTGATGAAGGAGATGAATTAATTGGGCCAATACAAAGACGCATGGAGCATGAAGATAAATTTGATCCTCATCAAATGTATAAAGAGATTGTGAAGGAAGTGACAAAAGAGAACATAGATGAATGGTGCAAAGAAATGGAGGTTAAGGAAAAATGTCAAGAGAAAGAATGTGGAATACAAGTTAACAGAGAAGTGAGAAAAGAGAATGCAATAGTTGAAAAAGGAACTGAAGTGATGACTACAAAAAGTATATAGTTTATACCACTAACTAAGCATGATGAGGTAAGCAATGTTTTATGTGCACATTAGGAAACAAGTGTTACACTTGATAAAAAGACTATTTTATCTCATGAATCTCAATTTTTATCAAAGGATCACTTAAAAAAGTTGTTCCTAGAGTTGTCTAGTAAATTGTCATTGATCAATAGTGTAGGATGTTTATAAGAATTTGTTGGAAATATCAATATATTAAGAGAACTTGTTTCGGTAAACTCGATGTCTTTCAATTTGATAAGTAGATACAACCATGTGATCAGTCAAGAGATACATGAAAAAACATAGAAAAGAAGGACATGAATGTGAAGGAGGCACTCTACATCCATTTGGAACAATAAGTAGTCCAAAAGATAGCATATCTAATCATAGAAAAGACAACCATGAGAGTGAAAGAGTATGGATTTCTAGAGAACAAGGAAAAAGTTATTTTTTTACCTTTTTTTTTCATGTATAGGTCTTTGGAGGAAGGAGAACAAGAATTTTTTTATAATACTCAATTTGAAGATCAACAATAAGAAATACATCATAAAAGGAGGAGCCATAATAAATTTAAATAAGATTCAAAGAGGTATAAATTTTTATAATAGGCCTTGGGATCTAGGAGGCCATGAAATGAAGATCATAAGTAAGTAATAAGGAGAGATGTTGAGCAAGAGTAAAAGAATACTCATTCATAAGAGATCCATTTAACTTTCAGGGAAAGTTTCTTCTACCCCTTGGTAGTATGATGAAGGGGCATCTTGAGTTGTCTCAATTTTGGTTTTATTAAGGTGATAGGGGTCATTTATGATGTAGTTTCATTAGTTATAAGTCCTTGATGATTATAGAGTTCAAATTTAAGCTCATATTGTGTTTTCCCACCAAAAGTGGGATTTGAATTTATAGTTGTGTTTTAGAGTGCTAGTTAAGGTTGATGAAAGATGTAACTGAAATGAAATTTTTGTAAAGGGTCATTCATGATTCTTATATGTGTGTGTAGTGGTATATTTAATGTGCATCATGAAAAGACAATGTAAAATCAAGAAAACTTGAAGTTATAACTACCATGCAAAGTGCATTTGTCAAGATTAGGTAGTTAGTTGCATGATATAAAACAAAATAATGCATTTAAAAGAGAGGGTGTGCATAGTGTAATCTAGAAGAGAATGATTTTTTTTAAAGGATTTAGAGTTAGAGAGAAGGAAATAACAAAAATGAAGAAAACAAAGAAACTTTGTCCTTCTTTTGTAACTTTGTACATTTTTTAGTTTGTTTGCATTGAGATCTATATATAAAAAATAATGTAAATGTTTTGGATAGATATTGTCATTCAAATGTATGAGAAAAATCTTCAAGAAAAATAAAGAGGAAGTTTCATATTTTGAAGGAAAAGTTGCAGACCTTGTCAAACCCTGTGTTTCTTGCATTCTGTGTGCAATAAGAAGACTGAGTATGCATTTTGGGTAAGGAATATTGTATGAGAGTTTTTTGATTGCCTATTTACATTGGCAATTTCTCATTTAAAATTTTCTTGAAGTCATATGTGTAGTTTCAAAAAAAAATTGAATATATATTTCATTATAAATTATGCTCAAGCTTGTAGGATATTGTGTTTAGACACACAGTTAGACCCAAACTTGAGTGAATTTATGAACAAAGGAATCAAGAGAGAGATAAAATGATTAAAAAATGTACACAGAGATAATACAAACCCTTTCATTCATCATCATAGGTTAAAATTTGTTTGGAAGTTTAATATGCCAAATAGTTCCTTCTCGGATTTCACAGATTACTATAACCCTGAGTTAGGATTTATAAACTAAAATTTGATTTAGAAGAGTTACAACTATCCAAAAACCACAAAATTATGTGAATAGTTCTTGTTTAAGATGATAAAATATATTTTTAAGGATTTATACCTATACAATACCTTTGTGTATGAAAATATCTGTTTGTGAAATAGGACTTAAGAGGGCTAATTAGACAAGGATGATGATTGGAAAGTGTGTTTACCTATGGAAATAGAAATTGAAAGTTATTTTGAAAGATAAAGAGGATAAAAGGTATCTAAAAATGATATTGGTTTCTCAATTACTATCTTAAGTTGTCAGTCCAATTGAAAATAGTCAAAAGAAGCTAGTATAAAGGTTTCAAAGAGGATAGAAGAGGTAAATGAAGAGTTGAGTCTTGGAGGTTATGAGGTTTCATTGGAGTGTTGGAAGGGGATGTAAATAAGTATGTAGATGGTTATGAAATCATCATAATGAAGTTTAGGAGCCAAGAATAAGAATTGAGGCCTTTAGGCTTATGAACCAAGTGTGAGAAGCAAGATAGAAGTAATAAGAATGAATGAGATGTGGTAAGTTAATATTCAGAGACTGAAAGTGATCCTAAGGTGGTGAGAGGATAGAGATAATATAGGGAGAAGAAGAGTGAAGTGTCTTAAAGGAGAAAGGGAGGAGTGAATGATCAAGAAAGAACTTGTAAGCATAGAATGCAAAGAGATAAAAAGGATAACAAAGAAGAACAAAGGTCTTTAAGGAAGTTTAGAATTCAAGATAGAGTACAAGAAAAGATTAGAGTTAGTTATTTGTAAGAGGTAGGTGTGTGTTTCTATCCACAATAGAGAAGTTTCTAGATATATCTACATCACCATGCAAAACATGCAAATGGTGAAAGATTCCAAGATGAGATAAGTAATGATAATGAGGGGAGATGACAAGGTGTTTCCAATGATATTATACACCAAGGGGCTTATATTGAACATGAGACCTATATTTAGGGCATATTTTGAATTTACATGACCATCACTCATAACAAAGCAGTTCATAGCTTGAAAGATGGTGACATATTTGAATGGTCATTTTTACTATCAATGGTGGATGAAGATATCATGAGAACTTATTTGATTGCAATAGGGATTTCTATATAATTTTCAACTCAAATTAGTGATGTAATGTCATTGATGTGGGGAGAAGATATTGAGGTCTCATAATATATCTTGTAGCTTCTGCTTATCCATGTGACATACTGCATTAAAATATGTGACATGTCATTAAACTTTGAACATGTATTGACTCCCATGTAGAGATGCTTTTGAAGTATTCCCCAATAATTATTTTTATCTTGTTCTATCTCAAGAAACTTTAAAAATAATAATAAATTGAGATGAGAACCCATTGAAAGAAATACCAAGTTCCTTTTCAATTGATAAATACAATAAATATCACCACCAATCATTACAATTATTTTGTTGTGAATCAGGTGACTTTGCAATTTTAATTTTTTTTCAAATGCTCCATAGTTCAATTACAAAAAGATGATATAAAATACCAAGTGTTTAGGGTTCTAGCCAATATTTAGCTCATTGTATGACGAATACACATCTTAGACAGCCATGGTTTTTGAGGGTAGTTTTTGAGGAGGGTAGTTTATGTTATATTTATGTTGGTTTATCTTTCCACAATTATTTCTAGCCTCAATAAATATGGGAAGTAGTTATAGAAGAAGCTCAAGTGCATGGAAGAACAAGTCCCTAAGAAAACGATGTAGTCAGTAGTGTATGTGAATAGGGTTGAGCTAGTTTTGAATCGTGAGGATGAAAAACATCCTACAACATCCTTGCCTATTTATTTTCCAAATCTTGAAGACAACATGGAAGGTGGGTTTACATCTGATATTGATGCACACCTAGTGAACATAAATAATCTACTTTCAATCCATTATGAGAATAAAAAAGGCCTTCTAGTAAAATGCCTTGCAGAATTAGATAGGTTTGATCTCATAATGTACAATGCTTGCACTCTATCTTACTTAGAGACAACCCACAACTTAACTATAAAAGTTTATATTGTAGGTGCAAGGTTACATTGAAAGAGATATAATTTTTTTTGGTAAAGTGAGGTTTTGTAAGTGAAAGAGTGTAAATCACTATGAGTAATACACACAAAACCCTATTACCAATCCCATTTAAAAATTACCATCATCTTATGCAAAAAAATGTACTTCTAAAACAAAAACAAAATTTCCCTTTAAATATACAAAAAATTATAAAACAACACAAAAATTGATTGAATAGAATCATAAATATGAAATCCTTATTAGAAATTACAACACATAGTGAACCCACATATTCAAGCCAAGAGTACCAATTGTATTAGCACCTTTACAAATATGCACCACACTACCAATAAAATTTGGGGGTTTAAAATGCATGCATCACTACCTTTATATATTGTAAAATTTATTTGAATAACACATTTAATATATAAATAATTTTTTTTTATGAATTTGTATTTTTGAATATATTTTTTAAGCACCCATATTCCTTGGCACTATTCCAAGGTCTTCAGGGGTATCCATTCCACCAAATGAGCATAATTAGTAAGTATATAAGCATTTAGAACTTAATTTTTAGTGAAAAAATAATGCACTACTCAAATTTTAGCATGCTCTACAAAAATACAAGATCACCATTTGATGAAATAAAGATTATTTTGGATCATGTTGTGTAGGAAGTCCACATCAAATGCATCAAATGTCATAGAATATTAATATTATTTTTCAATGAGGGTATTATACTAAACTTATTTAAATTGCATATCACCACCAATGGCTATATATCCACCTCCACACATAGAAATTCATAAGATATGCACTCACAATGTGGTATCCAACATAGTCACAAATAAAATTTCACAAGCACCAATCCATTTATAAGTTACTTGTAATAATAGTGAACCAAATATAAGACCATGAATAGAATCCTTTGATTTAAACAACTAATTATAAGTTAACCTCTATTCATATTCACATGAGTAGCTACAACCAAGAAAAATTGCCTACTTATATTTACAAACAAATGCTTAATATATTATTTTACATTATGCTATTTTTTAAAAATATATTGAAGTATATTATACCATATATTTTTAAGTATTATATATATTATATTATATATTTTAATATGTTATATATTATATTATGCATTAATATATATTATATAATTAAATATATTAAAATATATTATGTCATTTAAATTTTTGAGTGATTAATATTAATATGTTTTATTATAATGATTTTTTTTAATACAGTTATCCTCTTGTCAATTATTTACAATTTTAACCATCTTAATATGTGTCATGCTAACCCACCTTGAAAATTACATTTTATTATAAATCTTGAACATGCACATGAATCATATGAATGTAATAAGATATAGTGGTTAGCTTCAAAAATAAAATTATGTTTATAAAACTATTAATTTACTTGAGTTATATAACCAAAAAATTAATAGATAAATATTTATAAAAATGTTTTAGAAATATGGATTTTGTTTCTTATTTTTAACACCTACAATAGTCTATGAATATTTATTAGTTTGAAAATTGTGTCGTTTAGAGTATACATGGAATGGATTTAATATATATGGAAATTAATTATTTTGGGATAAGATAACTGAAATAGTTTGGTAGAAGCTACAAATAAAATTGAGAAAAGTGACATGTCATTTAATTTTTCACATGTATCTATGTTGTATTTTTTGAGTCTATCACCTAAAATACCATGTCCTTTCCCTTCACCATCACCGTCCAGTTCAACTTGTAATATTTCACCACTTTTATGTTTTATATGGCTTTACCCTTAACCACCACTTTGCTATTCCTCAATCTCACCATAAAACAAAACTTATCCTCCCTAAAAATATTATTTCCATGTTGTATGAAGGAACAAACCACCTCATTTCCCATCGTCAACTCCCCTAGAAGTATTAGATTATTTTTTTTAAATGTTTCATACACAAAAGATGATACAAGATCAATGGTTATAGATTTTGAGTTAATTATGATGGTTGATTTATATTATTTCACTTTAAAAAACCCTTCTTCATGAAAACATTAAATAACACTCCTCCTAGTGTAACTTGCACCTTTGGGTGAACTTGAGAAATGGTGAAGAGATGGGGAAGGTCAAGACCATGCATGACATGAAAGTGGTGAAATATATCAAGGTGAACATGGAAGTGATGATAAGGGGCAATGATAGGGTATTTTAAGTTGAAGGATGTTTTTGAGATTATTGATTTCTTTCCAATTCCAGCCATGGGTAGGACCCTTTCCCCTCACAACGGCAAGGCATTTACCAATTTAAATAAATTCACTAGAAAGAAGTTTTAAATGTTAAATTTAACCTTGAATCAAAACTAGTACACATATATAATAGGCCGATGCATTGTAATAATTCATCAAAATATTTACAACATTATTTGGAATTCTGATGAGTAAGATTATTGTAAACTTTATTGCTCTAATTTTGCATTGCAAGGTTTAATTCATAGTAAGAGATAATTTAATTTTTATAGTCTGTGTGTGGGGTTTTAAGTGAAATCATTAGTCTTTTCAAATTATCCAACCTCATATATGATAATTTTTGTATTTTTATGACTTAAAATTTCATATCATATAAGTAGCACATTACCTCTTTTTCCACCATCATCTCCTCTAGAAATATCAAACTATTGTGTTATTTAACACTTTGTGCACAAAAGGTGAAATGATTCTAGATTTAATTAGTTTTGTGTGCATTACCTAGAGATTTACACTCTTTCACTTAAAAAAGCCTACCCCAAAAAAATATTATACCCCTTTTGGTGTAACCTTGCACATTTCAGGCAACTACTAGTGAATAATATTTTTTTAGTTATAAATAATAGGATGGCACTAAAAGTAAATGTTAATCAAATATATCAATCAATCATTTATATTAAAA
>JARHVA010005143.1:415000-420000 GCA_037957365.1 Torreya grandis
AATGTAAATAACATATATTTAAGTATTTGAATAACTATTAATTTATCCTCACATTGTAATTATTAATAAGAACCATTTTTTCCATTTCTATAATGATTCTTAAGTATATATTATTATAATTAGATAATATATCTAAAACTGTGTGAGCCTATAATTACACCTTATCCATATTAGTGGGCAGATTAACAACACTATTAGACTATGATCAATTTTCCATCTTAGATGCAAGGTTGATTATCAAATTTAAAATATACATATACCTTTATTTTAAAAATATTATTAATACCAATATAAAAAAAAATTAAACATTTTTTAGATCATGGTATTGGACCTATTCGATAATCTATTAGCTCGATCTATTATTTCATTAAGTTTGCTTATATTATTTATCTCTTATCTCTTATTATATGAATATATTAAACTTATTTTTCTATTAGACATATTATGAAGTATTATTATGTTTATATTTACACATAGGAAAGATCAATATTGAATATATTATCTACATTGCATATAATATATTCAGTATTCAATGTAGTAATACTAATCAATTGGTACACATAAGACAAATAGAAAGAAGATAAGGTCACACATATGAACCCAATTAATAAATAAAATCCTTAGATGTTGGTTGATTCTTTTTTCACGATGAAAATATAAAATAATAAAATTATCAACAAACTATAAATCCTCAATAAAACACCAAGATCAAAATAGTTGCAACAGATGATGTAGAGCATGACCATATAATAAAGAAGTTAGGATGTTTGTTATTATCTTAATCACCATATTTGGTATTTTGAGTTTATATGGGTCTTATATGGTCTATTATATGTTTTATATCCATTATAGAATATTTGAGTTCTGTTTTTGAGGCCTATTGGAGTTTCCCACCTAAATGGCTAATTTGAAAATTTGAGTTTCCTAAATAGGTTTAGAGTGGAATTTTGGGCTTGGTGTGATAGGTAATTATTTTTGAATGTTTTGGAAGGTCATAATAGGTCCTAAGGGTTAGTGTTAAGAGTTTATTAATCTGAAATAGATAAAGATAACAATGTAATTCAAGAAGTATGTGGTTGTAACTACCATCTACGTGGAAAATGGCTTATAAAGTGAGTTCTTTGCTTGTTTTGACATCTTGAAAAGGTGATATGCATGTAAAAATTAGAGTGTGTTTGAGGTAGGAGATATTAGGGAAGAATATATTAAAATAACAAAGGAGTATAACTTGAATAAAATAATAAATATTAATAATAGAATAAATTATGTCTACCTTATCATAATTATGTGCATGATAGCATATGTAAGGAGAAAATTGAATAAAGTTATGTTCATCAATAATTTTGTGAATGTTTAATGATACATATGAATTTAATTTATTTAATTTAATTTTTATTCATGCTTAATTTAAATTATTATATTTTATTCAAGGTTCAAGTTGTCAACTACAATATAGTCCCCCTCAATAAAATTAAGTGTTTGCATAGTCCTAAGAATATGACCAATAGTTATTTTAGTGGGTTTTTAGGCTTTATTGGAATTGGGATAGGTGGATTAAAAGAGTGAAGGAGATTTATTTGTAATAATAAAACTTTGGAGAGTATTTCAAGTGAGATATTTTTTCTTAAGCCTTCATTTCTCTAACATAGTCCTTTAAGTATACTTAGAATTTTGTATTTTTGCATGTTAAATCTATGTGAGGGTTGATCATTAAATATTAAAAATTGAAAAAGTTTAAATAGTTTGGTATAGAACATAATTAGTCTTCATAAAATTTATGAGTGTAATATTTATATCTACACCTTCTATTTCTTCAACACAATCCAAGAAAGAGCACCTAAAAACCTATAACTTGGTATTTTGGAACTTTGTAAGGATTGAATAAGCATAAAATACTATTATAAAAGGTGATGATAGGTGAGGTAAACCTTGAAATACATTTTATTTCAATTAAATTGTTTGAAACTCTAAATATCCAATTTTTTCCCATTTTGGCCTTGCACAGGCTTGTCGAAGCTTAGGCTAGGGTTTTAAAATGGAATTCCCAATAACTTTTGTTTGAACTTGAAAAAAATACTAAAACTTTGTAATATATTATGTTTTGAGATTTAATATATTAATCAAGAGTTTTTGGTGTGTTGCAATATCGTATGGTATAGGTTCTAGTATTGTGTGCTTGCATGAGGCCTTAGAAGACCTATTTGGCAGAAGGGCGTGTTGAATTGGTCAATCTGCATTGAGAGTTGAGGCATAAAAATTTAGGTTAAACACAATGGGGATAAAGGGTACCTAAAAATTGTTTTATGTTATTGTTAAGTTGAATGATTTATTCAAACCTAGGAGCTTTTTGTGAAAAGAGGGTTACTAGAGAAAGAGGCATAAAGAAGGAAAGTGAAGATTGAGAAATATGTTTATCTATCTATGAGAGTTAAAATAATTAGGTTTATTACCATGGGATACCTAGTGTGGTGATACAATATTGAGATCAGGCATAACTTTTTAAGCCTAGGAGTCTATGTGAGAGGATAAGCAAGTTTAGAGTTAGACTAAAGAGTGAAGATATAAAACTTAAGGAAAACAGGATGGTGTTGATGCTAAGGAGGAGAGAGAACTACATAGGTTGTTGATAGATGATATTTATTAAGAGAGGGAGAGAGGGACCATATTCATGAAGAACGTTATTAAACCTAATGAAGTCCAGATTGAGGAATGGTGTCAAGAAATAAAAGTATCTACATGATAAGAATATGATCAAAGATTAGAATTTGATAAAAGATATTAGAGAAAAAAAATTAGAGTGAGGTTGATGAATGAGGTATGTGTAGGTATAGGACCTACATCAATTGGTATTAGAGTATTTAAGCTTTTGGTATAATTTATGATTTTGATTATTTAAGTTTATTATTTAATTTGTTAAAGGTTATTATGGAGATTGCATGAAACTAAGTTGTAGGAATATAATAAGAGAGAGTTGAAAAGTTTTTGGTAGAGCATCCCTAAGAAGAGTGATAATCAAAGATCAAAGAGAGAGAAGAAAAAGAATCCAAGTGTGAGTTGTGGTTACAAGTTGAAAATTACTTGGACAATAGTGTCAATACACTAGTAGAGGTTGAGACACCAAAACAAGGTGAAAAACACTTGCGTAAGGGAAGATGAAGATATAAAAGGTACAAGAGAGGAAGGGCTTGTCTAAGTAAGACTACTACAAGGATAAAAAGAGGAAATAAGACCCAAAGAGAAAGGGTTTAGATATTGAAGAATAGATGAATGAGATAGATAAAATGTTAGAAAGGATCAAGCTCTTGGTGTAGCTCATGCAAGAAGAAGAGAGCGAATGGTATGACTAGGTTATGAAGAATAAGAGAGTTAATTGTCCTATAAATTTACTCATGGAGAGAAGGAATATTATCATGAGAGACAATAAGAAGAAGAATAAATTGATATGTAGGAACCTCAAGGGGGAGATGAAAAAGTTTATGAGGGATGAAAAAGATGAAGGTGAATAGAACCTTGTGAATAAGGATATATTCATGGAGGTAAAACAACCTAAGAAGGAGAAGGTGGAGGCAATCAAGAATCAATGTTTTACATCTAAAGATTTATTTCCATGTGTATATTCATGCATAAGAGTGAAGGAGGAATACTTCCAAGTTGAGGACATAAAATTTGAAAGCATGGAGGAGAGAAATCATGAGAAACATGATTATGTTGAATAAGAAGTTGATTGAGCAATAACATATAGATGTACAATGATTTTCTAGCCTAAAAAAGGAGAATTGATTAGAGAAGAGGATATTTAAGAATAAGAATGCCTCATGAAAGGCATGAAAGAGAGAGAGTTAAATTAGGGAGAATATGAAGAGGCTAAATGGTATCAATATTTGGTTTTTGATATTATTTTTGATGATGAATTATCTGATATGTCGACTAATGAACATGTTTTATATAAGAAAACAATGAAATTGATGGATAGGCTCATGAGAAGCCAAGATGAATTTGAAACACCTCATAAATATCTTAGAAAACTTGAGATACAGTAGAAAAATGAGTCTAATTTGAATTTCATGAATAATTAAGCCCAAAAACAATTTGGCATACAAGATGATGATTGTGAAAAATAGCCTTTGACAAAGTATACAAAGGAAAAAGAAAGGGTATGGAAGAAGACTATGTAAGAATCAAATTGTTTAGACCTCATAGGAGATGAGGAAGCCATACTATAACTAATTTGATTTAATAAATATTTTGAGTTAAGGAAATGATATATAAGGTGTTGAAGATGAAGTTACAGGTCATATAGAGGCAGAAAATCAAAATAAGGTAAGGAATTGTAGCCAAGAAGATAAACAAGGTGATGCAAATAAAGTGGCCAGCTAAGTTAAGTTGAGTATGGGGTCATGTGAGTTGATAAAATAAAAATTATGGGTATATGATGATGAAATTAAATAGAATAAAGGACAAGTGAATGAACTTGAGAAGACAATAAATAATCCAAAAGAGGCTTGGAATAATCAAGTAAGAGCAAGAGAGAGTGAAAAATACAATGAGGTATTTGAAGAGAATAATTCACTCTAGTATCATATGGAGAAAAGAAATAATGAGTAAAGGGGTTCATGATAGATCCAAGGAATGAGAATGATAACCATGATCCTTACTAAGGAGTTGATTGGAGGAATAATGCATAATGGGAGGAGGACAAGATTTGTCCAGCATTGATCCAAGGAAATAATAATAGTATGATAGCATTTAGTAATAAAGGAGAGGGAAGCCTTAGTCCAAGAACTAATCCAAGAAGTAAGCAAAGAAGTGAAGACCAAAGGATCATGGAGGGAGAGCCACAAATAACTAAGCTAAAGAATAGGCAAAGGAATCAAGAAAAAGGTAAGAGGTTAACCTATTAAATAGGTAATGTTATAGCTGAGTTGATTATTTTTGAGCATGAGGATATCAAGACAAGAATCTAACAATAAGGGTGGTGTTATGTGCAAGATGAATTGGTC
>JARHVA010005143.1:427500-430000 GCA_037957365.1 Torreya grandis
CTTCAACTAGAACTTGAAATCAGTGTCATATTACATTTTTTCTATGATTAGATACACCTAAAAAAGTTTACTAATGAAAGTGTGATATTGCAAGTGTAAAAATAGAAACGTTGTGCAAAACCTAGATCTAAAATTTTAGAAAGACACAAACTTGGGTCCAAATTTTTTACTTTTAATGGGAAAATGTTGGCTAATATTATTAAATTTTGACATGATATTTAACTTTTTTAGATAGAAATAAAAACATAGAGTGTGCACTAAAATTTCTCTATGAGAAACATTAGTTTCAATAAATAATAATATTCTAATGGTTATTTGATCTCTCAATAACGTATGCAAACTTTTTAATACATATCTTATGAATACTAAATAATTATTATGTATATTCTTAATGTGCTTATTTATATATGAACTAAAATGTTTAAATGTATTTATAGGCAATTAAATTCAAATTAGGAACTATTGGTGCACCAAAATTGACACTTATCAATTAAAAGGTGAAAAAGATAAGAAAAAATTGACAAAGAAGAAAAAGGTTCTAAAAACACCATGAAACTTATAATGGAGAACCTAAGGTAGAAGAGAGAAAGGGATTGAGATGATAACATCTCAAGGGTTGTGAAGAAGAATGTAGACCATAAAAAATCAACAAACATGACAATATACTTAATTTAAACCAATAATTGATAAATAGACAAATAGACTAAAAACTAATTATTTAAAAACTAATAGATTCTTGAGAACTATTATTAGTGTCTAAATTTGTTTTTAAAAATAGAAAATTTTATTTACTAATATAAAGCTATTCTCATAAAATTGATTATGAATAATATATTTTTAGCTAGAAAGAATTTGATGGCACTAAAAGTAAATTTTAATCAAATATATCATTAATTAATTATATTTTGAAATTCTACATAATGCCTTAACATAGATTTCCTTCACTTTAAACTACCCCACACAAAAATAAATATATTGATTTATTAGTTGGTTATGTTAGATTGCTTTTATAATACCTTTTCAATGATTTAGTTTATTAAACATTAAGAGCTTGATTCCATTCAATTTCATTTTTAAAATAATATATAATATTATATTTTTTAAAATTATATAGTGTTATTTCATTATTAGTTCTAGAGGAAACTATAACATTTGATTTGATTTAACTTGGAATTAGTAGGTGGGTTATTAGCTAATGAAATGTCCTCATTTTGGGTGAAAAAATATGCATGAAAGTTTTAGGAGACAATGTGTGAGGTATTTAACATGCCAAATAAAAAATATCTGTTGTTGTACTATAATTTGAAGAAATATTTATGACATTATTGGTGCCCTCTCTTTGTTCAAGACAAGTATTGAATGTAGCTGATAGGGCAGGGGATTGCAAGCTATCCATTTGTGTAGTCAAGTTAAATTTTGGGATTTTATATTATTTGGATTTGAGGGTGAGTTAAATGTAGGGTGTTAAACTTGGTTAGTGATAGGATGGAAAAACATGGTTTATGATCTTGCCAAAGTTAGTAAGAGAATTGGAAACCTAATAAAGTACTTCGCATTGACTATTAGCTTGATACAATGTGGGATGGAGATGGAATAAAATAGTGACACCCATTTTAATTTTGTCATGTATAGGAATTTAAAGGAGATACTATTGGAGATTTACACTTTTTCAATTCTTTTATTATTTTTCATTTGTGTTATGAGCAAAGCATTGGAAAAGAAGTTAGGGTTTTTAATAATTAGCAAATTCATATCTGTGACTTGATTTTATTTCTATATGGCTTATGTGTAATATATAGGTATTATTAATAGGGATTATTAGGTTTTATATGATCGTAGGTTAGGCATGCTCTTTTAGTGGGTAAGAATTTTACTGTAAGGCTTTATTTTTTAAGGTAAATAGTAGCAAAGGCTTTTAGGGTTTTTATTTAGTGAAGGGTTTAATTAATTTTTTATGGAGTGAAGTAGGATATTTAGGGTTTTAGGATAATGTTTTCATTGATTTTAATTTTATTATTTATGGGTATGTAGAAAGGAGACTATTTGGGCCCGATTTTGTTACTGTATTGGGTTCGTATCCAGAACTTAGTTTTATTTTTATCTATCTTATGTTTAACATATGGGTAATACTATTTAGTTTTATATGCTTTTAAAATAGGTATATTATTTTAGTGGGTAATAATTTATCGTACATCTTTATCTTTTTGCATAGAGACATTACTAATACAAAAAATGGTAGAGTAGACTACTAGTTTTGTAAGTAAGGAAAATAGCAATAGGGGTTTTTAGGGTTCTTATTCAATGAAGGGTTTAACTTATTAACTATACTAAATTAGGTTATTTAGGTTTTTATGAAATTTGTGTCATTGATTTTAATTCCATTTTTTTGGGTGTGCAGAGAGGAGACTACTAGGGACCGCTTCTTACTTACAAGGTGCTTGTGGTATTGGACATTATTACAGTTTGTATGGATTGGATTTATTTTTGAGGTAGGGAGTTA
>JARHVA010005143.1:440000-462500 GCA_037957365.1 Torreya grandis
GGCCAACCACTGACCTCATGGAAAAGTGAAAATGAAAGAGTCCTACTTTTTAACACCATAAAATTAATTGTAACATGACTATTGCATTCATTACTAATCCACTAGAATCATGAAGATTTTTTCACATACAATATATTGTATATCAATATATGTGCTATGTTTATTACTCTAGTTTTTGTATAACTAACCAATTATATATATGAACTTAAATTGTACTTAACATTTTTATTCTATTATTCTACATATCAAATGAAAAACAATAATATAATTAAAAGGAATTGGGTATATGCATAAAAGAGGGACATAAAAAACCTATCATTCAAATGCTTTTATACCTTTTACAAGTAAGACATATACCCATACAATGTAAAAATGTTTCCATTGTACAATATATAATTTTTTATGTCTAGCCCAATGCTTGATACATGCTTTTTCTAAAAATGAATAATAACTTTGGCATGAATGTATACTTATTTTACTTGTGCATTGACTATTGTGAATTTTGTATAAGTGTATAATGCTTCAAAAGAACCGTTAGAATTCATTACATGGGCTTGTCTCAATATACATGGCAAAACATTAAAAAAATAAAAACTTTGGATAAATTGGTTCTTAAATTTCATATTTAAAATGTTGAATCTATGGATGAATAGCTTGTTTTCAGTTTCATGAAAATTAGTTTGTTGAATGTTAATTGATTGAAGACACTACAATTATTCATTATTATGTGTACAATCCAATCCCACATACAAAAGGTGAAGCATTCATCAACTTAAAAGTTGTGTCTCATTTCTTCTCACATAAGCTGTAAAAAAAAGTACATGAATTAGTTTTAGGAATATATAATTGCATAACATAAAAAAAGAATAAAGAAGAAAGAAAAAAGAAAAAAGAAAAAAGAAAAAAGAAAAAAGAAAAAAGAAAAAAGAAAAAAGAAAAAAGAAAAAAGAAAAAAGAAAAAAAGAAAAAAGAAAAAAGAAAAAGAAAAGAATAAATAAAAAATAAAAATGAAAAAAGAAAAATAAAAAAGAAAAAAGAAAAAAGAAAAAATAAAAAAGAAAAAAGAAAAAATAAAAAAGAAAAAAATAAAGGAAAAAAAGCACTAGACATGCAATAAACAATTGTTATTAAGTATTTTGTTTACGAATTTCTTTCAACACTAACTAAAAAATAAATTTATCAAACAATATATCCGTGTAACATATAATTTCTTTTGGATTAAATTAGATAACAAATTTTGAATAATTGACAAGATGTAAGATTTATCATATGATGTATTCCTATTTTAAATTTATATATGAAGACTATATAAGTCAAATTGATTTAACTTGGAAATAGTGGTCAGGGTGATGGAGAATATAGGAATCAAGATAATTTAACTTGGAATTAGTTTTGTGTGAAAAAAGGTTGCATCAAACATTTTTTTTGCCAGGGGGGAGATACAAGGTATTTAACATGATGGAAAATAAATATTACTTCTTTCATTGTGATTGGATGAAAAAAATGTTATACTATAGGTAGACTCACTTTGTTCGAATTAGTAATGAATGCATGAAATTTTGTGCTATCCAGATTTAGGGGTGAGCTAAATGTAGGATGCTAAAATTGATTGGTGGCAGAATGGGAAAACATGGTTTGTAATCTCACCAAACTTAGTAAGAGAATTAGAAACCAACTAATGTACTTGGCATTTGATGTTCATATCTACAACATGCTTTTCTTTTTATTTGGATTATTTATAAAATTTAGGTAATATTAATGGGTTTTATATTCTCATAAACTAGGTATTCTCTTTTCTTGGGTATTAATTTTACCATGCTGTACATACATACATACATACATACATACATACATACATACATACATACATACATACATACATACATACATACATACATATATACATACATACATACATGCAAGTTATTAATCTTATCTTAGACTTATTTATATGGTGAGAACACTGGAGGCAATGAAAATTGGATATTTTTAGTTTGTGAACATGAATCTAATTTGTGTTTTGTAATAATGATAAGTTTTGCATCAGCTGATATAAAGATTTAATACATGAAAAATATGAATACAAATAAACACATAGAAATATTTCAACATTAAATAATAATATACTACTTCATGAACCATTACAAAAATATATAAGAAACTCTAACCTATTAATAAGGAGATTTAATTAACCACCAAATCTCTATATTTATCTTAGGCTAAGACTCTACATGATTTATATTAACAACTCACCTAACATAGGATATAGGCTTAACCACCTAAACTATATACCTAATATATTATTAAGATAAAAATATATACATTTAACTATAAACTATTAATAATGTGAAAACTATAAATTTTTAACATTCAACCGCTTGTGAACATTATTAATTCCTAGAATACACCCCCTTAATGTGAACATGTGGAAAACATCAATCTTGTATTTGTAACTATGCTCATGATTTGGTGATTTACTCAAGACAACCACAAACCTTAATGATAGTTTTGCATATGAATTGCTAACAACCAAAAAGGGATGGTTTTCAAGTGTTTTACCAACAACCAAAAAAATATGGTTTTTCAAGTGGCTAACCACCAACCACATCATCATGTGTAGTAATTTTATTAATTTTATTCACTATTATACATTTAAAAAAAACCCAAAAGAATTGTTGGCTCAATTGTTACAAATGTGAATATGAATATATCATTTGTTCTTATTGACCTACAATTGAAATAAAATGTCCCACTAAAGCATATGATTCTCATCATTGGTGACTGATGAGAGGCTTGAATTGCCTCCTTCCTCCAATACCTCCAACCTCCTTCATCAAAATCTGATTACTTAGTTGATGAAGATTTGAAACTCAATTATTTCCACATTATTTATATCTTCCCTTAATGTGAAACATACTTATTACATACCTTAATTGAACGTCACATTCCATTGAAAATGCATTCTTAAGGAAAATTTTATTTTATTTTTACAGTTTTTAACAACTCTATGTGGATGACTAATTATAATATCTTAACAATAATAACCTTGATGACTTTACTCTTAAGAAGATGACACTATACTTTAAAAATTATAGTATGGCTTTTAGCTATATTTATAATTTTAACCTAATCTATAGACTTGAGATTTTGAATGAATACATATTCACTATATACATACAAGACTAGAAAAATGATCATACTACAGCAAGACTCTTGAATCTTTAAAAAATATAACCTATGGATCAATAAATACATTTTGATAAAATTTAATGGTGTTTGAAGTTTGTTATTTGGATGGATAGTTCACAGAATGTATGTGACACATCATGTATAGGAAATTTATTAAAACTTGTAAAAAAATATCACTAAGGTCTCTTTATTAGCTGGTCAAACCTTTTCTTAATGCATGGTCCATGCTGTTTCTGGATGGGGAAGAAGATAATGATGGATAACTTAGTCATGTTTGGAAAAAACATTAAGGAGATAATTTCACAAATATTAATAATATTACATGCAACCAATGTTTAAATTTGATCATGTTCTAGGATAAATTGTGCTTACATAACCATCAAATACCAATTGATTTTAAATGGATGATTTAATTTAGGATATACATGTGAAATACCATAACTACATGTGCACACTATGTGGTAAGACTAAAAGATGAGCAGTCCACTCAGAATATATCAGTCTACATTGAAGATGGACAAGTGTCAGTGTGAGGCTATAATAGACACTATTAAAGATAGTATCCACACATGTAGATCAGATAGTCATGGAGATGAATACTATGCAAATATAGACCAGACTAGAATACATTATAAATATTAAAAATGAGGATCATATCAAATATGTGCATAAATCACAATGTAAATGGCGTTACAAATCAAAATGGCATTGCAAATCTAACCCATAGCTAATCTGATATAATTTATAGGTTTTACATGAGCTCATATAGAGATTTAATACATGCAAATGCCAAATAAAAATAAACATAGAGAAATATTTTAACATTAAATAATATTATACTAATTCATGAACCATTACACAAATATATACAAAACTCTAACCTATAAATAAGGAGATTTACTTAACCACTAAATATTCATATTTATCTCAAGCTAAGACTCTATGTGAGTTATGTTAGGACCCCTACTCCTTAAGAGCACACTTGATTAACCTTGTACAAGCAACTAAACACGGAATTAAACTAGAAGTAATAAGTAACTAGAATTCAGAATCAACAAAGAATATGAGATACGAGAAATAATACAATATGTATTAACACTCTTCTAGAAGGAAATACAATGAAGAAATCACACTCTTCCCACACCTCCTAGATGTCCAGTAATTATCCCTCAAGATTTCTCTCTCCCTAAATTACAAACAATAATCAACTCAATACCGAGTTGTTGTTCCCTCCAATTGACAATCAACTCAACCGTTGTTGCCTACTTACCAAGTCAAGTGACAATCAACTCAACCGTTGTTGCCTCCTTACTCCAAGTAGATCTCCTTGTTCTTGCACCTTTTTGTGTTACAGATCTCCTCGATCTTGCTACCCTGTACATCTACCTGACCTTGCACACACACACACACACACACACACACCTGTAGATCTAACTGATCTTACTTACCATGTAGATTTCCCTGATCTTGCACACCCTGTAGATCAATTGATCTTACACTTAGAAGGATCTCTTCCTTGTCCTTAGTCCTTAGTCCTTAATTACAATACAGCCCATGGGTCTTTTAAATAGATCCCATACAAACAATAATTAGACTTCCCAATTACAATAATTAGAAACACAGACTCAAGACTAAAATTAGTCTTTACATGCAAACTAACTGTCCATCTAAAATTAGATTGGAACGCACAGGTGATCGACATCGATTGATCCATGACCGATGTCAGTAACTTCCAGTCTACCCCTGACCGACATCAGTTGGCCTGATTGATGTCGATTATTATGACACTCAGCAACCTCCTCCATTTGCATAACAATGAAGCTTTTAGCTTCACAACCTAACAATCTCCTGCTTAGAGATAAACAACTGCATCTGTACATGTACCTATACATCCTCTAATTTGTTTTTGGCTTGTATCCCTCTTCAAGTTCAATCTTGAAGACCAACAAAAGTTGAATGAAGATTCAACTTCTCCTTTGTTCCTGACTTTGTTAACATACCTGCAAGGTTCATATCCTTTCTAGTCACTATGACTGCAACAACCTTCTGCATCTCTGATATCCAGCTAACCACCGTTACACCAAAAATGAACACATATCCTATGGTGCTTCTCTTGTCATCTAAGTAACCTACCATATCCAAATCGACATACCCATGTAGAGAAGTGCTTGACCCTGCATAGCATAAATACTTGCTACTGGTCCCTCTCAGATACCTGAGAATCCATTGAAATGCTTTCCAGTGCTTCTTTCCTGAATTGGCCATAAACTCGTTGACAACTCCCACTGCTTGGGTAATATCAGGTCTAGTACATACCATGTACTCAACCTCATCATGTGATTTAGGACACTGTTCATAGCTCAACTTAAACTATCCAACCATAGGTGTGCTAACCGGTTTTGCATCCTGCATATAGAACCTCTCCACTACCTTATTCACATAATCATCTTGAGACAAAATCAACTTGTGATTTTCCCTATCTCTAGAAATACTCATGCCAAGTATTTTTGCTCTTGAATCCTTCTTGGCACATGTCTGAGCTACTTTTACCTTTATCTCAGTAATTCCCTGCCTGTGTGACCCTGTAACAAGCATATGCACTACATACAGTAATAGGATAATGTTGTGACCATTATCCAACCTGGTAAAATAAACACAGTGATTACATTGACATTGACTAAAGCCATGCTTTGTCATAAACTGGTCAAACCTCAAATACCACTACACTGGAGCTTGCTTAAGACCATATAACCTGGCCTTCTATCTCACCTGTCCAGTCTCTCATTTCTTTAACCTATGAATCCATTCATCTTTCAGTGCTTTCTTTTCAACTGGAAACTCTACCAAATCTCCCATTTGGTTCTTCTCTAAGGAATCAACTTCCTCATTCATGCCATGCTCCCACTGTTTCCTAGATTTTACTTGCATTACCTCCTCAAAACTTCCTAGTTTTTCACCATCAGTGAGCAATAAGTAGTATAAATAAGGGGAATAATGAAATTTAGGCTTACTTACCCTTTCAGTCCTCCATATGGGCATTTGAGACTCATTGACAGCTTGCTGTCTAACCAAATTTTGTTCTGCCAGTGACTGATCCCAGTCATCTCCCAGTCTGCATCCGATCAATGTCAATTCCATGTGACTGACCTGACCGATGTCAATTCTTACCTGACCGACATCGGTTTCCACTTGACCACCAATGTTGGTTCCTTGACTGATGTCGATGTCCACCTACCTGATATCACCAAATTTGGTCTCCACTAGACCGACATCAGTTCCTACCTGATCGATGTTGGTCACTGTCTGATTGATGTCGATAACCATGTTTTCTTGTGAGTGATGATTTTTACCCATGAGCTCACTTTAGATCATAACCTTGTCCAAATCAACCTTGCCCTGCTCAAAATTATTTAGCCTCTTGAGCTGATCTTTGTCCATCATCTTCTCCTTGAAAACCAAGGCTTTCCAGTTCTTAAATATGTCAAAAACATTAGATTTCCTCTTTATTCAATAGACCCAATCCTTTCTTGTAGCATCACCAGAAACATAACACTGTGATCCTCCAATAGAAGCTCCCTGAGCTGGTCTCCACACACCTGTGTGAACAAGCTCCAACCTGTGCTTCTTCTTTGTTGACCCAGTTGTGAGAAACTTCACTTTCACCTATTTTCCAAACATACAATGCTCACAAAAATCTCAGTCTATCAAATTTTAAAGCATACCTTTTGACTTAATAACATCCATTCCCTTCTCACTCATGTGACTAAGCCTATAAATGTACATCTTTGCATCTATATCTAAAGTAGATAAAATAGAAGGAGAATCAGTAATACAAGTAGATAGATATAGTGTACCTACTTTCTTACCTCCAGCTAAAACAAGTGCACCCTTGGAAACTTTCCAAGATTCTGTTGTGAGAGTTACTGTGCAATCCTCATCACCCAACTTCCCTATAGAAATCAAATTCCTCTTCAGGATGGGTACATGCATGACATCTTTCAAAGCCCATATTTTGCTAGTTTGCAATTTCAGCTACACTTTCTCTTTTCCAATCATTTGACAAGGCTCACCATCCCCTAAATAAACTTTTCCAAAGTCTCCATAGACATAATCATGAAAAAATTCCCTATTTCGGGTTGCATGGAAAGAAGCACCAGAATCTATAACCCATGATTCTATATGACTATCCAAAAAAAATGTAAGAGCATCTTGTGCAACAATACCTGCATCTTTTGCTTCTTCATTACCTTCATGCTAATATTCTTTCAACCAACAATCTTTCTTTGCATGTCCTTTCTTTCCATAATTCCAGCAGATTATACTGCCATACCTGGATTTGGATCCACTGCCTATCTTTGACCTTGATTTCCCTTGCTTGTTCTTCTCTCTTTGCCATCCCCTAATTTCAACACTTAAAGCATTACTTGATGTCTCACCTGTGCTTTTATTTTAAATTTTTTCATTTAAGATTACACTAACAACATCATCAACTTTCAAGATATTTAAATCAGACATAGTATTACTTACTGCCATTACTAAGCTATCCCAACTTTCAGGTAAAGAGCATAAGATTAAGAGAGCCTTAATTTCATCATCAAAAACTATTTTGACTGAATTTAACTGGTTTACTAAACCATGGAAATCACTAAGATGACTATATACCGATCCACCTTCCAACATTTGCAAATTAAATAATTGCTTCATAAGAAATACCTTATCCAAAGCTGAGGGTTTTTCATATAAATTTGCTGAATATTCCATTAACTCTATTGTTGTCCTTGCCTGAGATAAGTTGGAAACCATAGAAGCTGCCAATGTCAGCCTTATAGCTCCTAGAGCCTTTCTGTCAAGAACCTTCCATTCTTCATCTTGCATACATGTGGGCTTACTCCCACCCAATGGTAAGTACAGATCTTTCTGATACAGATAATCCTCTATCTGCATCCTTCATAATTGATAATTCTTGCCATTGAATTTCTCCATTCTTAGCATACTTTATTTTGCCATTGCTTTACTCGCACTCAAACAAAAACCCCTGTGAGTGACCTATAATCAATAAACACTTAACACACTCTGAAACCAAGGTGTTAGTGAACCAAGCTCTGATACCACTTGTTAGTGGTATCAATTTGTGATCCTAGCTGTGATACCACTTGTTAGGATTCCTACTCCTTAAGAGCACACTTGATTACCTTTGTATAAGAAACTAAACACAAAATTAAACTAAAAGTAATAAGTAACTAGAATTCAAAATCAGCAAAGAATATGAGATATGAGAAACAATACAATATGTATTAACACTCTTCCAGAAGGAAATACAATGAAGAAATCACACTCTTCCCACACCTCTTGGATGTCCAGTAATTCTCCCTCAAGAGTTCTCTCTCCCTCAATTACAAACAACAATCAACTCAATACCGGTTGTTATTCCCTCCAAGTGACAATCAACTCAACCGTTTTTGCCTACTTACCAATTCAAGTGACAATCAACTCAACTGTTGTTGCCTCCTTGCTCCAAGTAGATCTCCTTGATCTTGCTACCCCATAGATCTACCTGACCTTGCATACACACACACACACACACACACACACACACACACACACAGATCTAACTGATCTTACTTACCATGTACATCTTCCTGATCTTGCACACCCTGCATATCAATTGATCTTACACTTGAAAGGATCTCTTCCTTGTCCTTAGTCCTTAGTCCTTAATTAAAATACAACACATGGGTCTCTTAAATATATCCCATACAAACAATAATTAGACTTCCCAATTACAATAATTAGAAATACAGACTCAAGACTAACATTAGTCTTTACATGCAAACTGACTGTCCGTCTAAAATTATACTGTAACACATAGGTGACTGACGTCAGTTCCTATCTATCTGGAGATGACCGACATCGGCCGATCCATGATCGATGTCAGCAACTTCCAGTCTGGCCCTGACTGATGTCGATTGGCCTGATCGACGTCGATTACTGTGACACTCAGCAACCTCCTCCATTTGCATAACAGTGAAGCTTTTAGCTCCACAACCTAACAAGTTATATTAACAACTCACCTAACATAAGATATAGTCTTAACTACCTAATTTATATATTTAATATATTTTTAAGCTAACAATATATATGTTTAACTATTAACTATTAATAATGTGAATACTATAAATTTCTAATAAACAATAGCACTACTAATTTATTCACATAAAAATAAATAGCTATAAGCATAATCACAAACCATTGCATTCCCCTAAATTAGGAATTCTAATGTTACAAAGTCTCTAAGTATTATAAGAATGAAAATTGTATACAAAATACTTAGTAACATGCATTTATCTCTTCATATGTGTAGTCATTGCCATGAAAAATCTCTTAGTAAGTTGAATACCAATTTTGTAAGTAAGATAAGTTATAAAAAGAGGCTTTTTAGGGACACTGTTCACTAAATGGGTTACCCTTTTTTTCTTGTTGAAGTGAAATACATTGTCTAGGCTTTGAGACAATTACTATCATCCATTTTAATTTAATTGCTTTCAGGAATGCAAAACACATAATTATGTGCTATTTGGTTTTAAAAATGATATAGATGTAGGATCCTAAAATTTGTGAATATAGTTTTTGTTCAATGTATAATTGTTTATTTTCTTTATTTTATTCATTTTCAATCACATTTGTCCAAATACAATCCATGTATTTTTCATTTTTTTCTAGTTTTTTTGTATCAACAAGATTTTTATTGGCCAATGAAAATTACTTGATTTAAGGCCTTGTCTATAGCCTAGCCTATAAAAATACATCATAAGGTTATAAGAGATAACTTAAAAGCTCTGAGATTCCTTAGCTCAAAATGAAGCTAATCCACACAAAATGCAATAATGTCTAATACCACAAGCGCTTTGTATATAAGAATCAGGCACCAATAATATCCTCTTTGCATACCTAGAAATAATGGAATTAAAATCAATGAAATTAATTGCCACAAACACTAAATAACTTAATTTACTCTAGCTAATAAATTAAACCCTTCACTAGACAATAACCCTAAAAACCCTTGTTACTGTTTGTGTTATAAAACTAATAGTTTATTATACGCTTTTTTGTAATAACAATATCTTTGTGAAAAAAAACAAAGACACACGATAAAATCCTTACCCATTAAAATACCAAACCTAGTCAACAAGCATAGAAAACTAAATAGTATTACCCAAAAATTAAACAAAATGTAGATAGAAAAAAACTAGGTCACATATACAAACTGGATACAGTAATAGATTGGGCCCCATAGTCTTCTCTGTACATATCTAGAAACAATGAAATTAAAAGCAATGACACTAATTGTCTCAAACCCTAAATAGCATACTTGACTCTAGGAAAATAAATTAAACCCTTTATTTCATAAAAACCCTAAAATCCTTTGTTATTATTTATCTTATTTACTAAACCAATAGTCAATTCTACCCTTTTTTGTATTACCAATACCTTTGCACACAAAAAGTAAAGCCCCATGAAAAAATGTTACCCAGTAAAAGAAAAGACCCAGTCTATGAGTATATAAAATGTAATAATACAACTCAAATGTTACATATAACCCAAATAGATATAAAAGTAGGTCATGGATATGAACTTGATTATTGTGAAAAACACTAATTACTTTACCAATGCTTCACCCACAACACAAATGAAAACCAATGAAATAATTAATGAACTTCAAAGCTCTAATAGTTGATCCTTTAAATCCTAAAAACTATAAAATTAAAATGAATGTCATTAATTTCCTCCATCTTAATTTTTCATTGCATTAGGCCAACGTTCAATGCCAAGTACTTTAGCAGGTTTATAATTCTCTTACTAACTTTGGTGATACCATAAACCATATTTTCCATTTATTGATTTTTATGTTTCCACTTTTAAGCTACAATATAAAATTTAGTAATGCATGTTACAATATAACCAATGCATAAAAATAGAAATGAAGCTTCAATGAATCTAGTCAATGTTATTGCCAAGCTCTTCATCTCAATCCTCATCTATTGAACTTTTTAAATTTCAACTTGTGCCTTTTATTTTGACCCAAGGCCTCCTCAAATGTCTCGATTATAATTTTTATGAAGTGTTATTCAATTTTATGTATTATGTTTTTACATTTTATACTGGGTACTCTAATTTAATGCCTTCTTACATGGGTGGTCTTTAATATTTGCCTAATGCCAAAAAATATTTAAACAAGTTTACATGGAAAAATAATATGGAATTAGCCACATTGTGTATCACACATGTTTTATAAATTATAAGGAACCCTAATGTCTTGCATAACACAAGTTATTGCATCCAATTCTTTTTCTTTTCTTTTATGTTTTCTTAGTCCCTTCATTCCAGTATTAATTCAACAATTATTATATTATTACTTGCATAATTAATTTCATCTATAAAATAACAAAACCTATATTTTTAAAGATTTTTAAACAAGGTTGTATCTTTGGATACATTTTTTTATGTGTGTTTTGAGTGCACAATATAATGTCTATTAGTTACCATTGGGCACTTTTCAAACATATTTTTAGTCACGTAAATAATGTCAAATTTTATGTAATTTTTGCATAATGATAGCCAAATGTCATTAAAATTCATTAATAAAGTAAATTCATAGAAAAAATCTTTCCACATGCCAAATGGGCAGGCATCAAAATGTGATTCTATGTTGATTTTTGTGTTCTAGTTTTAAAATCTTACGAGAAGTCACATTTCAAGAGGCATTTCAAAAGATCAAATCATGTCCATTTCACATAGAGTTTTATGGGTTGGTAATAAAAAATGGAAATACTATTAATGTGAAAAATGTTGTACTAAATATTTTTCCACTTACTAAATACACTATTAAAACAAGGTTTTGTGTTGATGTTTACATGGTCGTTTTTTGTACATTTCTAATTGCCAAATCTGCATACTTCACACTATTCAAACCTATTTTTAGGTCTAAATTATACCATATGTCCTTAAATATTTTCATGATGATAGTCAAATGTAGGGAGAGTGAAAATATAGAAAAAATAATAAAATGTTTAGGTTATAACTTTGAAATGTGAAGCCATGAAAACTATGTTTTAAATTGGTCATTTTTTGTTCTTTTCGAGTTTCCAAATCTGCCTACTATGCATTCCTCAAGTCCTATTTATCATGAACAAATAGTTTCCATTTCACAAGAAATTTTATAGGATGGTAGTTAAATGTCGGAAGAGTACAAAAATAAATAAATTTACAAAAACATCATTCTCCAAGTGTTATATGTGTAGCCATCAAAAATAGCTTCTGCAGTACTTTTTACTAAGTCATTTTTTGTATCTTCCTAATTGCCAAATTTGCCCAGTGTGCATGTTTAAGACATAGTTTAGCAAAGGGTAAAACATATTAAACTATGATGTTATTTTTAATGAACATAGATAAATGTGAGAATAATTTAAAACTGATGAAAGTTACAAAAAACACATTTTCCAATTAGAAACTATGCAATCATGAAAAATAACTAGTGCACAGATTGTAGTATGTTTCTAAGTACCAAATATGCCTAGTGTGCACATTTCAGACCTAACTTTGTATGGTCAAAACACATCTATTTTTTATGAAAATTTTCATGAGAGTATGCAATTGTAAGGATAATACAATGGTAAATTATTTATCATGAAATGGTTCGTGATTTTAAAATAATGCAAACATGAAAACTACTTCGTGCATAGATTTTTGTGTCTTTACAGTGACCAAATCTATCTAGTGCACACTATTCAACCCTAATTTTACATGACTAGATGAGATCTAATAATATTTAAAACTTGAATTATAATAGTCATATGTGTTAATAAAGTATTAGCAAAGAAATTATCATATTATTCCATCTCACATGTGAAATTTCCAACATTAAAAATCTAATTTTGCTTTGATTTTTACTTGGTCATTTTTTGCATTTTTATTTTTCAAATTTAGCCTATGTGCACTTTTCAAACCTTTGCTCTCACTATCCATTGAGGTCTAAATTGCTTGAAAATTTGTATGGAAGTACCTTGATGAAATGAGAATATAATACAATTGGTGTTTTAGTAATTTTTTTTTTAATAAAATGATATGACAGTGCTAAGTGTCCCTTATAAGAAGATTGACATAACCAAATTTCAACTAGAAAGTACTAAAAGGGAAGTGTGCAATGGTTAACTTTGTGTGTATATATATATATATATATATATATTGGGTATTGTCCATGTTCTATTTTGTGAATTTATCTTTTAGTGTATTTTTAAGGTGTTGATGTGGCTGTGAATGATTACATGGTGGTTATTAAACCATATTTTTTGATCTATAGCTCCATTTTTGTTGTCATGTATTGTGTTAAAAAATTATCTTCTCCTGCTTTGTAATGATGTTGTTTATAAATTAACAAAATATAGGATGCAAAACTTGTCAACATTTTAATCACGGGACTCTATTTAATTTAAATACTATGTGTTTATATTTTTTAATATCTTTCACCTTTGCTATGAAATTAGCACATTTTTATTTAATGTTTTGGTAAGATTTAGCTAATAGAAGTGTAGTATTAAAGTTAGGACTTATCACCAACTTTAAATGTAGCTATGATTCATGCATTATAATCATAAAAAAGAATCATAATAGGGACAAACTTTGCATAGATGAATGAACACTTGTGTTGAATGTGGAAATTTGAATATTTTTTTATTCCCAACAATTCTCTACCATTTGAATTTAATGTGAGCTTATCATTAATGGTTTTGGCATGTATTATCTTTGATATGTAGTCCCACATTAAATTTGGGCCTTGATTGGTGCCTATTATTTAATATTTATAACTACCTAGTGGGTGGTGATATTGGATTGAAAATGTATATAAATTCAAAAAAAGACTTAGAAAGGGCTAGTGGATGAATAGCTAGAGTATAGAGTAAAGGACCAAACACTTATTTCCTACAATTTCTTGCTTTCATAATTTATTTTTCTTGAAGCAATGTTGTTGAGAGGTATTTTATATAATTAACTTGATTAAGGTGGACCCAAACATTATATTTTGAGAAAATATTTATCATTTTAAAATATTTGAAGACTTTTGTTCATTTATATGGTGATTTTTTTCCATATTTATTCATAATTGAATACCTCATGTTCTTGCACCTTATTTGTTCATGGTTATGTGCATACTATCCATACAACATATTTAAAATGAATTCGAATTTTTCTATATCCAAAATAAGCTTACATCTTTATATTTTTCCTTCTTTTTTATAAATCTATTAGTGTAGGTGAAATAGATATGAAAGTTATAATATATGTTTACATGTATATCTTGATTGCAAACCCTTTTCATTGTGTGCAATGTTGAGTTCATTATACATAATGAACCATCAATAAAATAGTTATATTTCCCTGACAAATATAATTTTACTTATTCTCTAAGTAACATATCTGTAAGACCAACATTAACTACAATTATCTAAATATATTCCAAGTATGCCCCTTAAAATAGAACAATTTCACATCAACTACTGAATTAGCCTACAAATCAAGACCTGCTAATAACATACCTTAGGGATATTACATATCCTTTTAGGAGAGGTTGGGTGTATTTATACCTGACCTATATTGGTGTGTCAAACAACCCATCAATAGATTAATTCTAGAAGGAGGGCCAAACTAGAATTATTTTAATATTCATGACTAGTTATTATTAGAAATCAAGGATTTAGTTTTAGTATTGAGGAAAAATTGGACACTAAGACACTCCAAGTTTGAAAACTATAAAATAGAAACATTATCATGAAGTCAAAGTTTAATGAGGTTGAATTTGAATTATTATACCTCAATAAGTATAGAAAAATTAGATATGATAAATAAAAGTATAAGACTAGACATACTCTGACAACCAATAGTTCTCCTAAGGTTATAACTCCATTTATCAATTCTTTCAATATTATTATAAACCCACTAATGGATGTTTCTTGGCTTGTTAGAGGGAACTATCCTGTAAATATTCTAGCGATTTCTCATGATTTGCAAAAGAATTCTAAAATGTTTTATCCAAATTATGTGCAGAGTAGGATTCAAAATGCTAAGGAACATACTCAATCTTTCAAAGATGCCATCATAAGAAACAAATTGGAACATGAAGATGTGTCTTGTCTCTTATTTCCTTATTCTTTAGAAGAGGTAGTCTATGGTTGGTATCTTGACTGACCAGATAGTTTCATAACCTCTTAGAATGACCTAGTAATTATGTTTGTTAATCCCTTAAGGGTACCCATTAATCCTATAATCCTATATAATCACCTTATTGATACTCATAGATAACCACATGAACGAATGAGTATGTTTAACATCTGTTTCCTTAATATATACAAGAGGTTGAAAGATACCTATACCCTAAAGAAAGTGAATGTTGTTGAAACTTACTTAAGATCCTTGGACTCAATGACATCCATGTCTCTTAGAAGAACTCCCATAGATCTTGCATCCCTTTTTTTTACCCTATAATTACATTATCAACATTAAACAACAAATTATACCACAAGGATAATGTGGTGGTCCACTACCATATTTAGGATAACTTGGAGAATATAAAAAAGTACCCATGATTAATCAAGCACTTATTAATAATACACCATTCATGAATCATATTATAGGAGTTATGTTCCCAAATAATAACATATTTTATAATCCAATTCCTTCAAATCAAATATATGGGAATCCATTTTCTCTCCCAAATTAGACATTGCCATAACTAGGTAACCAATAACTTTTACCTTCAATTCATAATCAAGTAACACCTCATGTACCTTATTTTTTGAATGTTGCATCCCCTACAGTCAATAAAAATAAGGATGATGATATAGGTAATAATTATAATAATACTATAAATCTCGAGTTAGGAAACTTGTAACAGTTGGATAGGAGAATGACCGATGATGTAGTTGACTTGAGAAGACAAACACCTTAGAATCAAATTACTAATGATCCTCTACAAAACAATTTTTAAAAAAATAAATAATCATGAATGAAATAATAATCCTAATAATGAATTTGTACCTATTGCCTTTGATAAGGTAAATCAGACCAATAACAATGCTACAAATTTGATAAATCCAGTGGATTTGGATTTACCTAGATGGGGCAGATTACATAGTAAAATAGATTATAAAGAGATTGATTGTATTAATTTCATGTTAGTTTCAAGCATTTAAATAATAATAATAATAATAATAATAATAATAATAATAATAATAATAATAATAATAATAATAATAATAATAATAATAATAATAATGATAATAATAATAATAATAATAATAATAATAATAATAATAATAATAATAATAATAATAATAATCTATACAAATGAAAGTGACCAAAATCAAGTGAGATGAATCCAAGTATAGCCCTAGTTTTAGAGACTTATGAATTGTTGGGTGAGAGTGATAATGACTAGAAGTAACTTATATGAAGTTCAATATTTTAGGTAGTTTCAAGTGGAAACAATTATATATTTAGAAGTAAATTAAAATATGTTTAAAAACTTATACTCATTCAAACAACACCCAAGTTCTACATGATGAAGATTTGACTAAAAATTAATTTCTACCTAAAGGACCTATAATGTCTTGTCAACCTAACAACACCTCTATTCCCCTAAAATTTGATAATTCATTTGAACAAAATAAATTTGGATACAACATTTTATAATACTTAAATAAAACTAAAGATAACATATCTATGTTTTACTTGTTACAAATGTCTAATAAAAATAACTATTGTTAAAGGCTTTATCACCGTCAAAAGGGAAAGAAACTAGTAAAGTAGTTGATGCACATATTGTTGTTTATAAATACAAAATGAAACTCCTCATTTTAATCATAAAATTTATATCTTTGGAAAGAACTTACATAATATTTTGGTGGATTTAAGTACCTCAAGAAAAATCATACCATTCTCCCTTTGTCAAAAGTTAGGATTGACTCCTGCCAAGTCAAATAGAAAGGTGGTACATCTAGATAAATCCAAATTTAAAATTATTGGTGAGTTCAAACATATTCACATGTAATTAGCTTCATATCCAAGGGTAAAACATTTTAGTTATATCCAAGTAGTTGATATATTTAATGTATATGGTATGCTCTTGAGTAGAGATTGGTTTGGGGCATTGAATGGATATATGTTAAATAATTTTTCTCATATGTGGCTTTCATGGCATGGTATACCAAATAAATTAAAGATTGAGAGGGAATAAAAAATTAAGTATTTGATCATTGAATATAGTAAGATCAACAATATTTTATATGAAAAATTTGATCTAGGTGTTTATACTATTTTAAACAAAGTTGAAGAAGTCCCATTTATTATTGTTGTTTCATCAGCTAGGCAAGGAAGAACAAAATATGATATTAGTGACATTTAAAATAATTATAGAATTTTTTTTTTTATGGTAAATTATTAAAGAATATGAATTTTAACATTCTATTCATGCAAGAAAAATTAGAATTTCCAAATAGTCAGCTAACATATAAGATGGAGGGGATGAAAAAACTTAATGAAGAAGACACATTATATGCATCTTAGGTAGTTATATCACCTATTATTGTCCCTTATTTAAATCATTTTGAGCTTCAATTAATTTAATAAATTATACCATACTTTCCATCATTGAAGATGATAAAAATAAATATAGTGGACAATTTAAAGAAAGATAATTCAGGTAAAGACAAAGAAACTAAAATAATTAAGGCTATAAATACACCACTTAATAACTTTATCCATACTTTAGATTCAAAATAAAAAAAGAAGAATGTGTTATCAAATTAATAACATTAGTTTATATCATCATTGATGATAAGAGTAGAAAGAATGAACTTGACATTGCTTCAATAGTCATATCTAAAAAATAATAATAGTAAAAAGATGGCAAGTTATAAACCTTAAAGTTTGATGGTTATAAGTCCAAAAAAGGTTGTGATGCCAAAATTGAGCTCATAAATCCAAAGGGGAAGGCTTATTTAGATGAATTAAAATTTAAATTTACTTGTACAAATAATGTAACTAAGTATGAGGTGTTAATTCAAGGACTTTAATTTGCTATTAAGAATAAAGCCAAATACTTGAAGGTGTTGGGAGATTCCGAGCTTATAGTTAAGAAATTTAGAATCCATTGTACATGTAATGAGAAAAATTTGTTTAGGTATCAAAATATAATTTATAATTTGATATAATATTTTGATGCATTCATTATACAAATGGTACCTCACATAAAGAATCACACAATAGGGGCTTTATCAATAACTGTAAGTACTTAAGAATGAAGTACTAATTCTTGATTGAAAATGATTTCATTAGAATTGATTCATGTTCCTTCTATCCAAGATAATATCATAAATTTTAAAGTGTTTAATGATGATCATCGTATCACTGACTTCATCACAAGTACAAAGGATTTTGAATCTCATATCATCTATGAGGTTGATAGAGATGAGTTTCAGCTAGATAAAGAAGACATCATGAACTTGAGAACAAATAGTATCCCAAAAGGTATGATATATTTGGAAATATTATTTGATGTAAATTATCAAAATTAAATAAAGAAGGCATACCCTTTCAAATACATGATACATGATCCATGTAATCTTGGGAATGTAAATGATTTAAATAAAGAACTCTCAAGCACAACTTGTACTAAAATAGAGAAGCATGAACTTGCTCAAATGTTAAAAGAGTACAAGGATGTGATAACTTGGATTTATGAAGGCTTGAAAGTATTTGACACCTCAATTATCACTCATACCATTATTATCAATCTTGGAGTTAAAACCTTTCCTAAAAGATAGATGCATGTGAATCCTTTGTTAGAACCTTTGATCTTTAAAGAAGTACATAAGTTATTATCAACCAAGTTTTTTTTATAAATTTAGCCAATGAAGATAATAAAAGTTCAAGGACTAAGCAAGATAATGGGTGAAGTTTAATCTTAGATTACTTGTCAAAAATACATAATTAATTCCATCATAAAGGATTAGAGGTATCAATATATAGTCTACTACTTGTTGAATAATAGATTTTCTAATCACTTGAAATGTAATGAAAAGAGAGAATTACGCTTAAAGAGTAAAAATTTCATGTTAAAAGTAGAGATATTGTATAAAAATAATCATGAGGATATTAACCTAATATGTCTAAATAGAGTTGAATCAAATGATGTACTTAAATATTTTCATGAAAAGTGTGGAACTAGTCATGGTTCAGGAAATGATATAGCTTATAAAATACCACCAGTAGGTTACTATTGGACACATATTTTCAAGTATTATTATTCACATGTAAGGAAATACCATACAAGTAAAATTACATCACATAGAGAATGTCACCCATCTATGCCTTTATATCCTATTATTGAAGTTAGGGATTTTGTAAAGTGGGAACTAGACTTTGTTGGTGTTATTCATGCTAATTAATCAATTAGACATAGGTTTATTTTGACAATAATTGATTATTATGTATGTTAGATTGAAGCTCAATCATTAAAAAATTGCAAAATAGAAGTGGTAATCAACTTCCTTGAGGAATATGTCATCACCAAATTTGGAATGGCATTTACTTTGGTTTGTGACAATGGTCCTGTATTTTCATCATTGTAATTCATATAATGGGCATACACTAATAAGGTAATCCTAAAATTTTATTATAATTATTATCTACAAGGTAATAATGTTGTTGAACATACAAATAATAATTTACTTGATATGATTAATAAAATTTTAGCTAATAATCCTAAGGACTGACATAACATGTTAAAGTTTTCACTTTGGTCTTATAGAATTAGGATCAAGTCTTCCCTAGTTACTTCTCCATATCATTTGGTATATGGTCAAGAGCTAGTTTTCTCTATGCATTTGAAGATTTCTACCTTGAAATTAATAAAATATTATCTTGAAATTGATGACAATTTTTAATTTAGGTTATTATACTTAATACAATTAGAAAAATCATGAAATACAAACTTACAAAAATTTGGCAAACATTAGGACGTTATTAAGAGATGGTTGGACAAGAGACAAAAAATAAAATACTTTAGGATTGTTGATCTTATTTTGTTATGGGATAAGGCTCATAAGAATAAGGGATAATAGAGTAAATTTTATTCCCTTTGGTTGGGTTCCTATCAGATTTCTAAAACTTTAGGTGAGAATGATTTTAGGATAAAGAGTTTTATTGGTGAGTTCTTCCCATCACTTGTTAATGGGTAATTCCTGAAACACTATTTCCAAGCATGATTTGACCTCTTAGGTCCTTGTACATACTTTTTTCTTTTGTACTTTTGTTGTTTTAGTTTAGTTTATTTTTTGGTTTGGTTTAATATTTTATATGTTTTTTGCTTTTTGTATATAGCCTATTGTTGGTTTGTTCTCTTCTATTCAATTCAATTTTGGTTTGATTTTGTTCAAAGTCCATGTGGTACACATTGATTTTAAAGAAGAGATAGGTGTTGGTTGGTAAGAAATTTCAATGGTGTTTTTTTGCTTAAGTACTCCACCTATTTTATTTATCAAGATTTTGTTTATTATTTTAGTTTCAAAGACTTGGGTTATTGTATATGTTTTTTACTTGTTCTTGTTTGGTTGAGTTTGGGTAAAACTAGTTGGATACTGAAGGTATCTCATTGATCCCAAGCACAAATTTCACATCTTAACATGTTTCTAAGTATGCTCAAATAAACTTGTTGTGATGAAAACCTAGGGTGAAAAAACTATAGTCATGTATTTCATTTTCCATGTGGTCTCCAACCCTAAACTAAGACATTAAGAAAAATAAAAAATAAAATAAAATAAATTTCAAATAAATTTAGTCTTGGGTGATTTAGAGAACCTCCACTGTAGGCTTTCCATCTTGGTTGGAAGTGGAGTAAGGAATTAAGTGGGACCAGAGACAACTCTTTTAGGTATATAAATGTTTGGTTGATAAAGGATCAATGTCCAAGAAAATGTTTACAAGGTAGGTCTCACTAGCCTAATGGTTATAATCACAATAATTAATGTTTATTGGTCATTGAAATGACAAATTAATTCATTTTGCACATACTGGGTCAATAATGATGTTGAATTTGGTCACTTGGATTCTCACATCTTATCTCTTCTTTGATTTTTTCATGTTTCATGCTTTATTTTAGCCAAAATTTTTGTGTTCTTTGACTATTTCTTTATTTCAAAATAGTGGGGATTATTTTCTAAAAAAGTTGGCATTCATTATTCCTTTCACAACACTCCATAATTTCATCTATTAAATTATGGAACCTCCTTTTATAAGCTTTCGAAACCTAGTTTTATTTTTGGATACAATGTTTTTAAAGTGTTTTGGGTGTGCAGTATAATATCTATTTATTACCACTAAGCACTTTTCAAATGTATTTTAACACCTATAAACAAGGTCAAATATTACACAAATTTTACATGATGATAGTCAAAGGTTATTAGAATGCATTATTAATTAAAATTTATATAAAAATAATTCACACGTGTCAAATTCCCAGCCATGAAAATAGGACTTTACACTGATTTTTGTCTCTTAGTTTTAAAATCTTACCCAAAGTCACATTTCGAGAGGTATTTCACATGGTCATATCATGTACATTCTATAGAGTTTTATGGGTTGGTATTCAAATGTAGAAATAATATTAATGTGGAAAATGTAGTACTAAATAATTTTCCATTTGATAAATGTACAATATTAAAAACATGATTTCATATTAATGTTTACTTAGTCATTTTATATGCATTCCAATTGCTAAATCTACTTACTGCGCACTCTTTAAAACCTATTTTAGTAGGGTTAAATTACATCATATTTCATTAAAAAATTGTACAATGATATTTAAATGTGGGGAGAGTGAAAATATGGTGAAAGTAGTAAAAGAGTTTTATTTTAAGTATTGAATGTGGAACCATTAAAATTTAGTTTTGAACTAATTTTTAATTGGGTCATTTTTCTATGCTTTCTGAGTTTCCAAATCTATCTACTATGCACTCTTCAAGTCCCATTTTACATGACTAAGTTTTGTACATTTCACATAAAATTTTATAGGATGGTAGTTAAATGTGGTAAGAGTGTAAATCTAGATGAATTGACAAAAAATCATTCTCTAAGTGTTAAATGTGCAATCATCAAAATTAATTTTTGTGCTACTTTTTACTTTATAGTTTTCTATTTTCTTACTTTCCAAAATTACCTCGTGAAAATGTTTAAAACCTAGTTTCATAAGGGTAAAGCATA
>JARHVA010005143.1:467500-685000 GCA_037957365.1 Torreya grandis
TAGTTTATTTAAAATATGTAAAAAAAACATATTTAAATATGTTAAAATTAAACATTACTTGCATATATGCCCTTACAAATCCATTTTCATGAAAAATGAGTGGTCATATGAAGAATTTGGCCATCGTATGTAGAAGATATGACAGTTTGTAATTTTATTCCTCTATTAGGTTAGGTAGAACATGCCTTTTTCCATCTCTCTTTACATCTTCAAAATCATGCCTTTTTCCTTCACAAATTTCTTGTCATGGTTCTGATACCATTGATGGCCTAGGGGTAATGGAGAAATACCTATAAAAATTACATTGCTAATAAAATATTTGACAATAACATAAAATTATTTTATATCAGATTATTTATTTACAACGTAGGTGAAGGCTTTAAATAAGTTTCATGAGAAGTTATAATAAAACTAACTACCTTATGGGTTTCAACTAACCTGAATAACAAATATTTATTTAATTTAAGAAACTAAAAATAAACTAACTTTTGATCATAAAAATAATCCAACAAACAATGCTATAAAAAATATGTATAGATGTCTTAGATGCCCTGTAATAACAACACTACCAGTTATGGTCATGTGAAAATAAAGAACTAAAAACATAACCACAAAGCATTGCATACACTTATGTTAGTATTTATAATTCTAAAAATCCTCTAAGTACTAGAAAAAAATAAAATTTGTAACCAAAATAATTGGTAACAAACATTTATCTCTATCAATGTCCAGTAATTCCCATGGGAATGTTGTCAGTAAATTAACTAACCTTGAATTGTCATGATGTTTAAGATATGCAATTATCTATGCCTATAACTGATCCATCTTCTCATTTTTTGCATCCTATTTCCTAATAAATTCTCCAAGAATTTAATAATGTCATCATGTTTACATCATTTTCCTTTTCATGACCTATGAACATGCTTAGTTTGATAGGTAAAAAAATTAACATACAATTCAGTGACTAGCTTTATTTCATCTTTTGCTTACCAATACACCTAGAAACCAAAAAAAAATGGTCATAAGTATAAAATATTTCATTTTATTATGCTTACAATATTATTAATTTTTTATGTTTCCAATTTTAATCTACAACAAAAATTCAAAAATGCATGCTACAATATTGCCAATGCATAAATGTGGAAAGGAAGCTCGATTGAACTTGTCCAATGCCACTACAAGGATCTTTATCTTAATATTTATCTAATGAGATTTTCTATTTTAACTTGTGCCTTTTGTATCCACTTAATATCTCCTCAAATTTTCTAGTTCTAATTTTTATGTTATGTTATTCAAGGTGATGCCTTTTGTTCTTAGGTTTATTAGTGACTAATCCAATTCAATGCATTCTTACATGCATGGATTTTAATATCTTCATAATGCCGAAAGAGATTGAAAAAGTTTATTTGTATAAAAAATATGGAATTAGCTACATTATACATCATGCCTATTTTATAAATCATAAATCAACCTAATGCCTTACCTAATACATATTATTGCATCCAATTCTTTTTTCTTTTTATTTTTCTTAGTCCCCTCAATTTAGAAATTGCTTCAACAATTATTCATGATTTAATTCTAGGACATGACTCTAATATATTCATTAGTTAGTCTCATATAGTTTTTCATTAATAGGTCTATGTATTTCTATCAACTAATCTGACTAAGCAAATTGTTATCAATTTATACTAAACTCAAGTATAAATAAATCAATTCATGATGTCCAATAAGATTTGCATAAATTATTTATATTGTTTAAGATAAGTTTTGCATTCATTTTATATTGGGTTCATGTAATTATATAATTTACAATTAATATATATAATTTCATACTTTGTTATATAATTATCACAGATCCACTGAGAGGACTTCATAAAGTTATGCATTTTTCTAATATTTTTACTCAAACCATGTTACAAAAAAAATCTAAGACTGACTTTACTAAAAAATATTCTCTTGTTATATTTTAGAATAAATATTTATTTATATGTATATATTTATAAAAATTATTTCATCTAAATTTAATGCTTATAACCCTCTCTTGAGATTCATAATGAATAAGATTAAGTGTTTCTCACTAGGTAACAAGCATAGGATATTTTGATACACAACTTCAACACAAGAAATAAATTAATTACTTCATCAAATTTTACAAATGCAATAATAAAAAAATAAAGGCCTATGCTATTGGTATTTAGTCTGTCCACCTCTTATCTCAATATAAAATATAAAGACAACATCTTTACTTTTATGATGGGTTTTTTGAAATGCATTCATCACAGTCAATAAAACAATTCACAAATTCAATATAGTTGACAATCTATTTTCTTTAAAATTGCATAAATTGTTTTTTACAATCACTAAAGATTGATTTCATAATTTCTTAATTTTATAGGAAATCTACCAACTCTGTCCTCTACTTCCCGCAGGGACTTGGCACCATGTACCCTTGTTTTTTTAAAAATATTCTCTTTTTTCCTTTTTTCTCTTTTAAATTTTAATTTTTTTTTAATGAAAATGTTGACTCTATTGAGTGACTGTTTCAAAATATAAATTTCTCTACTATTATGCTACTACATTCTCTTTTATAAGCACATGTTTGATTCAAAGTAATAAAAGTGAAATAATTTGTTTTGTTCAAAATTTCCCATTATATGTACCATAGGATTCATAATCTAAAATAATAGCTTTGTTATGGTCTATTAAAGGGAAGGATTTGACATGTTGTATAGTTTATATTATATTTTTTCCTCTTTACATTTTACAATATGTTTTGAGCCTTATTTTATAATATTCTTTTTTGTATACAATTATTTGGTGAATATGTTAAGTTTTTTCAATTTGTGCACGACTATATATATACATGCACACATTTAGAAAACCTAAAATATTCACCAAATAATTATATACCACAAAGAATAATATAAAAAAGGCTCAAAATATATACTAAAATGTATATTAATATTGAATAATACAATAAAAAGGGTTTGTATCTTGGTTTACAAAAATATTTGGAAAGTAGATTAGATTAATAAAGACTACAAATTATTTCTAGAAGAGTAAAATGGATACAAGAAAAACTGAAATGGCTAGTCAAACACAAAACCACCAAGCCATCAACTAATAAAGACAATTAAAGAATAATAAACTAGTCCTATTCAGAATGTAGACCAAGAAATGAGACTTGAAACATCAAAATAAAGAAAACTAGAGGACAAAATACTTATACCATTCCATTCAAATTCCAAGCCTCAAGAAATTATTTTTACTCTAAACAATCTCCTTAGGCATGTGAAATGATTGAAATTTATAATTCTATATGTCTATAGACGTATAAATTAACATTTTATTGATAAAAAAATTCAATTGTGATGACTCCTTATACACACATAGCTCAAGTTTAATTCCATGGTCCTTAAGAATCATTCCTTCACTTCTATGCAGATGACTTGTTACTCAAAGAAAAAATTGATTACTAAATGTTCCTATTTCTCATTATAAATAACCTAATCTCATCCCTAGACTAATCCACACTTCCATATTACTTATTGTTTCTCTTCAAAAAAGGTCACTCTTTCAAGATAATCCTACCCACTGACAGTGTGTGAGTCTACCAGTGCATCCTCCCAATAAATAATAATTAGTTGTTTAATTTAAATTTCATGTAATGGGTCATACAACACATTTGAGAAGTCCCATCTGATGGAATTATAAAATAATCATTATAAAGGAACATTTCAAATCTATTTGGAATGAACACAATGATATCAAAGAAAAGTACTAGAACATATCATTGCACATTGAGATGAAATCATCTAATCTCCCTAATTCTAAGCCCACACAACCTTAGAAGCTTTGCCTAAGTCTGAATACACCTCTAACATGAAAAGTTATTTTTTAAGCACTTAATCACATTATGATTACACCAACATATATAATTTTCAAAATATTTCACACACAAAATCGTAGCATGATATAAATATTAGGATTTAGATCCCTCTTTGGAGTACTGGTATTGATGTAGAGATTCTCCCAACTTTCTCTTCTCTACTTAATTCTCTATCGCTAAACTTCCTATAGCAACTTCTCTACCTGTAGAAACTACTCTACTATAGAAACTATCAGCCCATAGAAACTATTTTCTATAACAAATCCTTTGCCCATAGAAACTACTATGTTGTAGCAACTATCTGCCTGTAGTAACTATCTTTTACACCAAGGTTGTAGTCCTATTTGGAGTAATTTTTTGAACAAGCAAAAACAAACACAATGAGTTTGGAAAACAAGATATCTTTCTGATTACCCTATATGAAAGTAAATTTGTGGTTCAAAATTTCAAGGACTAACATGTCCAATAAATCCACTTCTTCCCTTTAGGCTCCTTCTTTGCTTTGCCCTTTGTCTAGGTAAACTATATATTGCAAGTTTGTAACACATTGTTCACACTCAATGCACGTAATCAGACCAAAGAAGGTTTATGAATATTATAACACTTTCAACATACTCACCTTAACACTTAAATCTTGAAATAACATTACCAAATACCATCTTGCTTCATACCATCATGCAGTCTCTTGATACATTCTGCTATAGGAGCAATTTTGAAACACTCTATTATGGGAATAGTTTCCTGAGCTAACTATCAATTTATTTTAGGATTTTGAGGTTGTATTGATATACATACTCACACACCACTATTCAATGTCTAAAATACATATATTTGAATGAAATAATCTCAATGCATACATGGATTTATATACTTTAAGAACTAAAACTCAGATTTACACACCAAAAAGAATGTACCCAAACAGAGCTCTATTATGAATATTTTTGTAATTTATAATGAGCATATCTATATTATATAGATAAATATTCTAAAAAATGATCTTCAATATTGATGGAATTAACAATCAAAATCCTTTTATCATTAAGTATGAAACATACAAACTGCAACAAACAATAATATGCTCAAAACAGGGTCTGTGTCACTTTTTTCATGAATAAGGATAATTTTTTTAATTTTGTCCTAAAAAAAACTTGATTATATAACATGTCCAACTACCTTTTTTCTCAAAAATCTCTTCTTTTGTTTTTATCTTGGTAAATATTTGATAACCGATTTCTAATGAGATCATCCACATTCACCAACTCATGGCAGAAAAACCTTATTTGAAAATGTAACCTATTTAAATGCACTTATACACTATAAAAATGAACACTAAGAAAACCTAAGGCCTTATTAATCCATATAAATAATTCATAGACCTACTTAAATCAAATAAACCAAAAATGTCCTAGCATACTCCCAAAGAGTGATGCCCGTACATCATACTCCCAAGGAAGAAAAAAAGAAAAAATTATGGGTTGTTATCCATGAGTGCTTCCAGAGTACTCCCTCACTTTATTATCTCATGTTTAGTCATTCATGTAGCATCCTCCACTGGATGGTTCTTCCATTTAACCAGATATTTGAAATATTGTGTCTCTAGTTTTGTTAGTCACTTGTTTATCCAATATGCATTCCAGTTCCTTTGTCTTTTCCTTAGGAAACTATTGTGCCCAATATTGGCTTGTTGTAGCATCATCACCTACTATATTTCCTCCTTCAAATCCTTATATATAAGGATACAAATGTAAAAGATTAAAAATGGGTGAAATTCCAACTCCACTAGGTAACTCCAACTCATATGCATTGTTGGCAAATTTATTGAGTATCTTGCAAGGACCTATATTCTTCATCTTCAACTTGTTATATTCAAAATTTGGAATCCTTTATTTTCTTAGATGAGATAGTACCAAGTCTCCAACCTTGAAATTAACTTCTCTTCTACTCAAATATGCCTACTTATATTTATCAACACTAGACTCCAACTATTTTCTCACCTATTCACGTACCTCTTTCATTATTTTTGAAAATTCCTCACCTTTATCACTTATTTTGTCCATATGTATAATATCTCTAACCTAAAATACACCTCTTGGCTGCATGTCATAGACTACTTGAAATGGGATTTTTCCAATGCTCTTGTTGGTTAAATCATTTTAGGAAAATTATGCTTGAGACAACACAAGATCCCACTTCTTAGGATGGTCCTTAGATAAACACCTTAACATGTTCCCTAAGATCCTATTCACCACCTTAGTTTTCCCATCTGTTTATGGATGATAAGCTGAACTAAAACTCAAATTAGTGCCTAGCTTTTTCCACAATGTCCTCCATAAGTGACCAAGAAAATTGGTGTCCTTGTCAAAAACAATGTTCATGGGTAATCTATGAAGCCTCATAACTTCCTTGAACAAAAAATTAGCCACATGTGTTTCATCATTAGTAGTTCTACATGGTATAAAGTGTGCCATTTTGGAGAATCTATTAGCAACTACAAAAGTATAATCAAAACCCCTTTGTGTTCTAAGCAATCCCATTACAAAATCCATACTAATGGATCCCCAAGGCCTATGTTGGATTGGTAGGGACTAGTACAATCCTAAATTAGTACTCTTAACCTTGACTAATTGACAAATTTTACACCTTTCTACATACCTTCTCACTTCTGCTTGCATTCTAGGCCAAAAGTAGTGTCAAGTAAGCAATTCCAATGTCTTATCAAGCCAAAAATGGCCTTCCATGCTTTTACTATGATTCTCTTGGATAAAATTTCTTCTTACTAAACTCTTTGGGACACACAATTGTACTCCCTTGAATAACAATACATCTTGACATACATATTCTAGCCATGGATCCTTGTTAAGTGTGCTTGGATGCTTGCACGCATGGTATGCTTCCTTGAAATCCCCATCATCCTCATAAAAATCCTTGATTGCTTCAATTCCCACATTCTTTAACTAAATTTCATGCACCAATAATACCCTCCTACTTAATACATCTACCATTTCGTTGATTTGTCCTTGTTTGTGCTTGATGGTGAAGGTAAAGTTTTGCATGTATTCCACCCACTTGACATTTTTTTGGTTGAACTTAGGCTGATTGGATATGAACTGAAGAGCATGGTAATTTGTGTATTCTATGTACTCCTTTGCCATTAGATAATGCCTCCACTTATTCAACATTTTACACTATGGCATAAAACTCCAAGTCATAAGATGAATACCTCTTCTTAGCATCATTTAAATTCTCACTAAAGTATGTTATAGGCCTACCCTCTTGGCTTAGGATATCACCTATGGCTACACCACTTGTGTCACACTCAATCTGAAACACTTTTTTGAAGTTTGGTAATGCTAGTATGGGTTTTTGTGATCCTTTGCTTCAAGTATTAAAATATTTTTTCTTCCTACTCATTCCAAACAAAGTTTTTCTTGTATTATTTTATAATGTCAATGATGGGAGAACATATTCCACTAAATTTTATTATAAACTTCCTATATATACTTGTTAAACCATGAAAACTTCATACCTCTCCTATTATCCTTGGTGTTAGCCACTCCATGATTGCCTTCACCTTATTCTTATCCATTTTTAACATGCCTTGTGAAACTACAAAACCAAGGTACAACAATTCTTTTCTCATGAATTCACACTTATTGAGGTTGATCATTAACTCCTCTTCTTAAAGCCTCTTTATCACCAACTCCAAATGATGAAGTTTTTCCTCCTTACTTTGGTTGTAGATTTGTATGTCATCTAAATAAACCACTACAAACTTTCCTATGAATTTTAAATAAACTTCATTCATTAACCTCATGAAAGTACTAGGTGCATTAGTTAAACTAAATGCCATGACTAGACATTCATACAAACCTTCATTTGTTTTGAAAGTAGTCTTCCATTTATCACCTTGTCTAATCCTTATCTAGTAGTAGCCACTCTTGAGGTCTATCTTGGAAAAATATCTTGCTCCACTCAATAAATCCATCAAATCTTCCATCCTAGGAAGTGGAAACCTATTCCTTATAGTAATATTATTGATGGACCTGGAATCAATGCACATTCTCCATTCACCTTCCTTCTTTGGAACCAGCACCATGTGTACTACACATGGGATAAAACTCTCTTTGATCATTCCTTTGTCAGGAAACTCCTATAATTACCTTTTTATCTGAGCATTATCTTATGGGGTCATTTTATATACAACCTTATTTGGTAGACTAGCTCTAGGTACAAAGTTTTAGTGGTGTTTTATACTCCTTATTGGTGGTAATGTGCTGGGTAACTCATCAAAAATTATATCAACATACCTTTCTAATATTTATTAAATCTCTAAGGGTAGTTCATAGATTTTAGTGTCTGTCATAACACTCCTAGGCTTAATCACTAAAGAAAATCCTATCTCTTCTTCATGCATGGCATTTAAGAACTCTTTTCCACTTACCATCATCACATGTGAAATAGCCTATTGATCATTCTTTTCATCTTTCAAAGGTATCAAAGTGTAATTAACTAAATTTTTGGTAGGTATACTCATTATTTATTCTATCATGGGTAGTTTGTCTATCATATTGCCAAGGCCTTCCCAATAGTACATGGCACACATCCATAGGGATGACATCACAAAGCACCCTATCCTTGTATGTTCCAATTTGAAATTCCACCCAACTCTAATCACTAACCAAGACTTGTTGACCCTTATTCAACTGTGACAACTTATATGGAGTGGGTTAAGGTAATTTCTTTAACCCAAGCTTGTTAACCATCTCTACTGAAACAAGATTATTTGTACTACCTAAATCAATAACCATCTTGCAACACTTACCTTGGCATTTGCATGATGTCCTGAAGAGAGCTTTCCTTTGTGGTGGTTCCTTCTCCTTGGGTGGCTTAATCAACACCCTCCTCATGAGCAACGATTCTCCCATTTTAGGTTCTACCATTTGTGACAGAGAGCAAACACTCTCTTCATCTCCTCCTCATACAATCTTATTTATTCCTTCATTTCTTGTGCTTCTTATTTTTGGTCCTCTAGACACTCCCAATGCTTATGACCAACATACTTTTTACACTTAAAACATTTACCTATAAATCCACTGGATCCTCTAACCCTTGATGAATATGCACCCCTATTGTAAAGTCTCCTACCTCTAAATCCACACCTTAAACTTGTGGATTGATCTTGTGTATTACTTGATTCACTTGGAAGATTCCTTTGTCAAGTTTCTTTGCCCCCTTTTTTTCCTCTACCTCTAAAATTCCTGCCCCTTCCTCTATTCTATTCATTATGCCTTGTATTCAATTTGTCTTCAGCCTTGAGTGTAAATTGATAATATTCTTCTAGTGTCCTTGGGTTCAAAAGTGTTGACTCATCTTGGATATTGTATCTTAAGCCATTCAAATATATTTCCACTTTCTCTCTATCCACATCAACATGCCTAGCCCTAATGGTCAGCTTATAAAACTCTTCTATATATGCCTTCACACTCATTTCCTTCTACTTTAGATTATATAATTGCCTAAAAAATTTTGTCTCGTAATCACTTGGTAAGAACTTGGCCACCATTCTATCTCAAAAAGTGATCTTATTCTTCCATTTCTTTATTCTCTAATCTTGTGTGAAGTCCCACCATAATGAAACATGCCATTTTAGCTTAGTTCTTGTAAATTTGAACTTTTGTCATCAGGTGCCTCCTCATACTCATAGTATTTATCTAGCTCATTTACCCAATACATTAGCTTATCTCCATAAACACCACCTACATAGGTGGGTAATTCCACCTTTAGATTGGACCCCTAACTCATGATCACCTTCAAAAGTTTCTCTAATCCTTGATCTTCAAGTCCTTCAACTATCTCTTCTCCCTCTACCTCTTCTTGGTCTTGTGGCTCATCTTCCCTATCACTCAATTCCCCTATTATAACTCCTCTTCTTTGGTTTCTTTCTATAGCTACTATCCTTGCATAAAAATTGAGTCTGATGTATCTTATCTCTACCAATACAACATCTTGATTTCCTTGGTTCCTTACTGCACCTTCGCTATTCCTCCTAGGTGGCATTGTGAACCTTTATGTAGATAATTTTTCAAATAAGTACATGTTATCCTCTTATTCCAAGAATATTCTCTCTCCCACTTGAATTTAGGTATTCAAACCTTTGCTTTGATACAAAAAATGATGCAAATATTCTCCCAACTTTCTCTTCTTTTCTTAATTCTCTATCGCTAAACTTCCTATAGCAACTTCTTTGCTCGTAGCAAATACTCTATTGTATAAACTATATATTGTGGTAATTATCTGCCCATAACAACTATATATTGTAAAAAATCCTCTACTCATATCAAATACTCTATTTTAGCAACTATCTACCCATAACAACTATCTTTTATACCAAGGTTATAGTCATGTTTAGAGTGATTTTCTAAACAAGTGAAAAATAAACACAGTGATTTTTAAAAAAAATATCTTTATTAGTACCCTATATGAAGGTACATTTGGAGTTAAAAATTTCAAGGACTAATGCATCTAACAAATCCACTTTTTCCCTTTAGACTCCTTCTTTGTTATGCCCTTTGTTCAGGGAAATGATACATTACAGCTTTTTAACACATTATTGACATTCAATGCATGTAATCAAACCAGAAAAGGTTTATGAATATTCTAAAAATTTAAAAATAATCACCTTAACACTTCAATCTTGTAAGAACATTACCAAATACCAACTTGATTCATACCATCATGTAGTCTCTTGATACATTCCGTTCCAAGAGAAATTTTGAAACACTTTATTACAGGAACAGTTTCCTAAGCTAACTATCAGTCTCTTTTAGGATTTTGAGGCTATCTTGATATCCATACTTTCATACCACTATTAAAACTCCAAAATACATATATTTTTATGAAACAATGTCAATTCATACATATATTTATACACTTTAAGAACTAAAACTTAGATTTGCACACAAAAAAGAATGCACCCAAACAGAGATCTATCATGAATATTTTTGTAATTCCTAATGAGTAGATCTTTATTATCTAGAATAAATAGTCTAAAAAATGACTAAAAATTCTCAAGATTAATATAATTAAAAATTAGAATCCTTTTATCATTAAGTATGAGACGTACAAACTACAATAAACACAATAATATGCTCAAAATAGGGTCTTTGTCACTTTTTCTATGAAGAAGGCTACTTTTTAAAAATGTAACCTATTTAAATGCAGTTCTACGCTAAAAAAATTAACACTAAGTAAACCTAAGGCCTTATAAATCCATTTAAATCATTCATAGACCAACTTAAATCAAAAAGGGCAAAAATGTCCTAACATACTCTCAAAGAGTGATGCCCATGCATCAGGTATGCTTACAGTGCTCAAGATAGGGTGCATTGAGATCAAGCTCAACTTCAATCACTAACCTATTTTTATCTTTTATTTTGTTTTCTCTCATGAGCTATTGAGATAAGGTTCCAAGTGAAGAAAAAGGCACATACTAGATTTTACAGTGAATGCCATAGTTTTGATCACACACATATATGAATTTTCACAGAGAGTTAAAACTCTATCAAATGTTGACATACCCTACAGATGCTAGCACATCTTTTCCACATAATGATACTTTTTACTAGGTATGTGTGAATACTTATTCCTAATTTAGAGTAATATCTCATAATCACATAGTCACTTTCACAATCACACATAGAGTCTCACATATTTGATTTTCTATCTAAGTAGTTATATCTCATACTTTTACATTTTAAAATATTTATATATTTAGCAAGTTCTTAATTAGTTTGTATGATTTATTTAATGTTTACTTTAATCTAATTATACTAATTAGTTTGTATAATTAAGTTAAAAAATATCTTAACCCAAACTTTTATAAAACATATTATGACCCTATCTGTTGATTGAATACTACAGAACCCTAATCATCCATATTGATAGGGTTCCTTTCCCTCTTTTTGTTATTTCTAATTATTGTATTAGGTTTTTTAGATTTGGTAAATTATTTTATAATATCAATTCTCCATGTTTTAATACATATTTTATGAAATATAAGAAAGTTATTTATACATCTCTTAGAACAAGTGATAGACTAAGTGGTACTCAAGTTGAGCATACTTTGATTTATTTTGATAAGGCACATATGATGGATAATATCAAGGGCATATAAACAAAATTATATATTTATGCACAAACTGAATATGTAAAAATGCATGATAGTACTTTAAATCATGAATAGTATAAATAAGACAACATTGATTCTCAAGACAAGCACCAAAATGTACTTCCACTTATAGGTGATGATAAAATAGAGTTTAAAAAAGTACAAGTTATTGATAAATTTATGTAAATAATATATGAAGACCTCATGATTGTCATAAGGAAAATTAAACTCTTTTAGACATAAAAAGAGCAACCATGGATATTATATCTAATATTTATACTAATATGGGTTGTTTACCTAATTATACATCTATCGACACAAATTTTATATTACCATTTAATATGGGGGAAACACAAGGGTTTATATAGTTTAATATGTCAATTCTTACTCAATCATTTGAGACACCACCATTGGTCAGCACACATTATATTCCTGATGTGTAATCCCCTAAGTTAACCATTCTAGCTCTACAAAATAAGATGTTTCAAATGGAATAGAGTGATTTGAATCCTAATAAAACACTTGATTCACATAATTTATTGCATAATCCATTGGCTTAGTAATCAATTTTTATTTGAGAAATAAGTCATCTTCATAGAAGTGAATGAATTATTGTTAAGGACGATGGAATTCGACATGAGGTAATGCGCATGCATGGTCAAAAGTGTATTGTTTTAGGAATAAAATGTTAATATATATGTCTACAGATATATATAAGTATAACTTGCAATCATTTCACATGAATTTATATAGTAACAATAATTTCATGAGGCTTGGAGTTTGAATGGCTTGGTAGAAGGATTTTTTCCTTTGGTTTGCTCTGATTTGATGTTTCAAGTCTCATTTATTGGTCTAGATTTTGGCTAGGACTAGTTTATTGTTCTTCAATTGTATTGCTTGGATGATGGCTTGGTGGTTTTGTGTTTATCTATCCTTTTGTGCTTGTCTTGTGTCCTTTTTACTCTTCTATAGATAATTTGTAGTCTATAATAATCTAATCTACTTTCAAAATATTTTTGTAGACCAAGATAAAAACCCTTTTTATTTTATTATTCATTATTAATATACATTGTATAATATGTTTTGATCCTTATTTTAGAATATTCTTTGTGGCATATAATAATTTAGTGAATAGGTTAATTTTTTTTAATGTCTGTGTGTCTATATGTTTTATTTACAAAATTCTACTTTACCAAAACACACACACACACACACACACACACACACACACACACACACACACACACACACACACACACACACACACACACACACACACACACACACACACACACACACACACACACACACACACACAAATTTCCATACTATAGATAATATAATAATACATCATAATATATGATAATGAGATGTGGGTGAATGTGTTAAGTGGCTTGGTTGTTTCAAGCCCCACATAGGTTCAAATCTCTGGAAAAGAAGATGAGGTTCGTTGTATTCTCAAGATCGTTAATATCTGTTGGTTATCTTGAAGGCTGGTGGTGGCTATTTTTAATATGCATTTAGTAATATTTGGTATACATGTGGTATTTAGGTGGTTAATCAATTGCAAGGGGATCTATGTCCTTGTTTATGTCCCAGATTAGTCTATGCTCTAGTAAAAAATCATTATTAATAAAAAAGTATAGTATATGATATATATCCCCTATTAATGGGTCAAGGGTAAGGAAGGAAAATATCATGCTTGTGTCATTATTTTTTGGATTCCTCTAGTTTGTTCTGATTTGATGTTTCAAGCCTGAGTTATTGGTCTACATTTTTACTAGGACTAGTTTATTATCCTTAAATTGTCTTTCTTAGATGATGGCTTGGTGTTTTTGTGTTTGTCTGGCATTTTGGATTTTTATTTTATCATTTTTACTCTTCTATAGATAATTTGTAGTCTATATTAATCTATTCTACTTTCTAAATAAATTTTGAGGTCCCAAGATACAAACCTTTTTTCTTTTATTATTCATTATTTGTATACATTTTAGAATATGTTTTGAGCCTTATTTTATAATATTTCTTGTGGTATACAATTATTTGGTGAATATGTTAAGTTTTTTAATGTGTACACATATATATATGTGCACACATAAAAAAAACTTAACATATTCACAAAATAATTGTATACCACAAAAAATATTATAAAATAAGGCTCAAAGCATATTCTAAAATTTATATTAATAATGAATAATAAAATACAAAGGTTTTGTATCTTGGTCTACAAAAAAAATTTGGATAGTAGATTATATTAATATAGACTAAAAATTATTTGTAGAAGAGTAAAAGGGATACAAGATAAATTAAAAGGGATATATAAACATCAACCCACCAAGCCATCATCCAAGAAAGATGATTGAATAATAATAAACTATTCCCTATCAAAATATAGACCAAGAACTGAGACTTGAAACATCTAATCTAAGCAAACCAGAAGAATCTAGGAAATAATAACATGATCATGATAATATACCTTATTTACACTTAGCCCATTAATAGGAAACACACACACACACAGATTAGTTTTTGATTGATAATGAATTTTGATCATATCAAAGATTGGTTTGGGACATAATCAAGGCCTAGATCCCCATGTAATTTATTATCCACTTGAATACCATTTATATACCATATATTACTATATTTATACCAACTATTAAAAATAATGGACTCCATCATCCTCAAGGATAACCAACATCCATTAATGACCCTGATAATACAACTGACAGCCACAATTGACCTCATATGCTTTTCTAGATATTTGAATCTAGGTACGGCTTAAAACAACCAAGCCACTTAGCCAACTCACTCACATCTCACTGGCATGCATTATACTATACTATTATATTATATATAGTATTAAAAAATGTGTGTGTGTGTGTGTTTTGATAAATTAAAATTGTATAAATAAAATGAGTGTAAATTGTAAATCATATGTCACTCAAAATGCATCACCCCTAACCCCATATCATCTTTTCTACATTGATTCATTAAGCCATAATATGTTGATATTAATTTTAATAATCCTTCCAAAACACATTTTTCCTCACTAGTGATCTCTTAAATTTTATGTTTTTTTGAAAGTAGGAATAAATTAGATGCTTAAGGAGACAAACTCAAATTTTGTCTACTCTTTCTTCCAAGGATTTGAGTATGACATCTTTGTATGTTCTTAAGCCTAATGTAATGTTATATACTATTATTTATATTATAATATATATAGTAATAATAATAATAACTATATATATATAATTATTATTATAATATAATTATCTTATAAAATATATTATACTACTATTGTATGCACCTAAAATTGCTCAATTCATTAATATCACTAACATTCCTATTAGTAAACACTAATTCTACTTATTCTACTTGTATCCACTAATTTATCCTAATCTTAGCCATTTATCTAATATCCCCTTCCTTTATTATCCTTCATCCACTATCCTTAGTATAATCCCATTTTATCATTAATTTATGTTAATCCCTATTATCCTAAATCTAATCCTAGTTATATATTATATGGGAATTTTGAATTCTCATAACCCCACCTACCCACCTACTTACCTCCACCCAAGCCTTTCCTACACCCCTAATCACCTAATCCTTCTCTAATCCCCATCTAACCTCTTAGTAATCATTATTAATTCCTAAAGAGAGTTCTAGAACTCTCCAAATATAGAACTCTCTCTAACTTAGCCCTCCTCTCTAGAAACATTTAACTCTAGAGGTTTTCAAGGAATTTAATATTCCTTGGATAATATACAACCATTGATCTCCTCCCTCTAAGTTTGAATCTCATCCATGGATCTTCCCACCCTTCCTCTCTATAAAAAACACTCTTCCTCCATGGAAGGCCAATCTACCAAGCTCATATCAAATCCATGCCAAAATCAATCCTTGCATCTTCATCAACAATCCAACATCAAGCAATATCATTTTATCAATATGAGTCAAAGGTATCTATTTCAATCCTCTTGTCTTTTCTATTTTGTGTAATCATGATGTGAAGCACTTAAGATTTAGAGTTTAAATGTAGGATTGAATATTTCATTCATATAAATGCATTTAAATTATAATGGCTTTATCATTACTTAGTAGTTGATATTTGACTTTCGAATTTGTATTACTAAATCCATAGTGAGCTCAAATTTTAGCTACATTTGGCGAATATGTATGCACCTAAAATCACTCACTTCATTAATGTAACTAATATTCCTATTAGTCGACATTAATTCCTCTTATCCTCTTTTTATCCCACTAATTTATCTTAATCTTAACCATTTATCTAATATCCCCTTATTTTATTATCCTTCATCCATTATCCTTATTCCAATCCCATTTTATCATTAATTTATCTTAATCCCCATTATCCTAAATCTAATCCTAGTTATCTATTGTATGCAAATTTTTAATTCCCATAACCCACCTACCCACCTATTAACCTACACCCTAGCATTTCCTACACCCCTAGTTACCTAATCCTTCTCTAATCCCCATCTAACATCCCCTTAATCATCATTAACTCCTAAAGAGAGTTATATAACTCTCCAAATATATAGCTCTCTCTAACCTATCCCTCCTCTATAGAAACCTCTAACTTTAGATTTTTCCAAGGAATTTAATATTCCTTGGATAATCTACAACCATTGATCTCATCCCACGAACTTTGAACCTCAACTCTTGATCCTCCCTCCTTCATCTATATAACATAGACTCCTCCTCTATGGAAGGGAATATACCACACTCATATCAAATCCATGACAAAATCAATCCTTGCATCTTCATCAACAATCCAACATCAAGCAATATCACTTTATCAATCTGAGTCTAAGGTATCTATTTCAATCCACCCTTCTTTTCTATTTTGTTTAATCATGATGTGAAGCACTTAGGACTTAGATTTTAAATGTAGGATTGAGTTTTTCATTCATATAAATGCATTTAGATTATAATGGCTTTATCATCTTACTTAATAGTTGATATTTGAGTTTAGAATTTTCATTTCTAAATCCATAGTGATCTCAAATTTCATATACATTTTCACAACTATGGTGGGATGGATATTTGAGAGTGTCAATTTAAAAAAAAGAAAAAATAAAAGAAAAACCTATGGAAGTTGTGAGTGTCCTTGAAAATAACCATTGCTCTTGTCAAGAATTCTGAGTCTTGTCAAGCTAATCACCATTGTTGCTATCCAAAATGCTTAGTCTATAAAGGCAATCTAATAAATACGTCAAGCAAGGTCTACTTGTCATCTTTGAGCACATTTTGAAAGGTAGATTAATTGCAAGAATGAGGTAACATTGTGTTTTATTTCATTTGTTTTTGTATTTAAAACTAATTATCTTGCCCAATTGGAAGTTGTTTGATCCCACTCCTATTTATTGATGAATAAACAAATAGGCCATATTTAGTAATTGTTGAATTGGTTGACAAATATTTATTCACAAGTCAAATGTAATCCTTCAGTCCAAAAAATGTAGGTTTGTCATTTCCATCCATTATGGTAATATGTTAAAATATTTCTCATCCATATAATACTTGATCAAATAGTCCAAAATGTTTTGGAAAGCACCAAAAATGACAATGTGTATTAGATTCATAGAAGGCTTAAATGCTAATCAAGATGGTGGTGTTACCATCTTAGTTGGTCACTAACTCTTTCTAGTAGGGGTACAGGACAAAGGGTTTTGATATTCATGCATGAGAAACTCACCTAAAATCCAAGTTTATAATTAAATATATGACTGGTCTTAATTTTAACATTTCTTGAATTTTTGAAGAATTAGATAGAGATTTAACATTTTGATGATCTATAGATCAAAATTTAACAGTTTTGAAAAAATGTCACACTATCTAGAGCTTTATCATCTTCCCATTTTGATTCATGTGACCTTGGGTTGACAACCTCAACCTTAATATAATTTTCCTATAGGAGCTCGTAATACCTATTTGTTAGGCAAAAAAGAGCTTTCTAGGTGGTGGAGAATTCGAGGATGAATTGTAGCATCTAGTATTAAGTTGAGTTAAAATGTTTTGAGCCTTCAACTTGCATCATGATTTTGGGTTTGATTTCCATTTTAAGACGTGTCTGTACTTTTAAGCCCCCACTTTTACACATGCTAGAAAAACTTAAGTAATTTGGCTTTACACATGACAAAATCATTTGCTTAAAAGTCTCTAAGGCCTTCTTGAAAATCCCATCATGTGTAGTTATTGTATTCCATATCCCATTGAGACATTCTGATAAATAAACCACATGCCTCGTATCATGACAAAGAGTGAGACACTTGGCATTCTATAAAGGAACTGACAAAAACATCATAAAATTGTGTATAGGCATAAAATGTTAAAATCCAGCATACATACCAAGTCAGGATCTCCATATGCAGGGTTTAGTTGAAATGTTTTTGAAACTTGTAGTTCCCCTTTTAGCACACAGTATGACTAGTATTTTCTAAATCAGAACCAAAAATAAAAATAAATAAATAAATAAAATAAAAATTATGATATATTTGCCTTAATCAATTAGCTTAGATTTGAGCCTGTACACATATTTTCTATGTTGACTTAAATTTATCCTCTTTAATTGAAAATAGAATGAAAAATTGATCACATAATTCATATTTTTTAAAACCTTTTTCAAATTTCTTTATAATTGTTCCTATACCTAGCAAGATCCATCTGTTGTAGCCATAAAATGCCAAGTCAATTTCTTATAATCATTTTGTTGATTGTAGCTCTTAGGCATAGAGGAGAGGTATCTAGTGGAGAAAATGAATGAATAACACTATAACACGGGGCTCTATAACCTACATGATTCCCTATATTTCAAAACACTTGACAAGAGCAATTAATATCTGTATCCACCTTTTGACTAAAGTTCCATAAATTTATTATTAGTTGGCATCTGTGTAATTTTATAATGATATCTAGATTATTTAATTGTTATCAAAAATTTATTAGTATTTAGTATCTTAGGTTTTATTTCTATATAGTCAAAAGATTTTTTGTATAATACATGCTTTTTAGGCTTTTAAAATATTTAATTGGTCTTTTAATTTAGGTATCTTTTTTTAATTTTTCATGGAGTCTTTAACTTAGTTTTATTTAGATTAACATCTCTTACATAGTTAATAGTATATGTCGATATTATTTTATAGGAAATAGTAACAGATAGTAATTAAAGATATCTTTTTATCTTTTTTTTAACTACTGTATAGTATTAAATTAAGGTAGGAATTTTAAAAATTAGATATTCACAAGCATCAACACTTTTTGCTAAGTGATTAATAGAAAAATTTGGTCAAAAATTTAAGTCAAGTAAACTACTAACCATTTATTTTGCAAAACCCCTAAATATTTAAGCACCCTAATCAGATTTATAATCCATGTACTTGCAAGAAGGGGTGACATTTTACATTTTTTTAGATATATCATTATATATCTCTTGTTTTGAATATTGTTCTTGTAAATACTTATTTATTTATGTGTGTGTGGTTATTGATTTGTGAATAATTTGTTGTATCATACCTATTACACATAACTAATTAATCATATCTTGTGTTTTCTTATTTATCACGTGCCCACCCACCCCCCCCCCCCCCCCCCCCCCCCCCAACAAGATAACATGTGATGTGGAATTGACACCCACACGTGGCTTTAGTCTATAGGAGTTAGTGTTGTGGATTTCATCACTGCACACTAACCAAAATTTGTATTCCAATGAAGTATAGTAATAAGGGATAGTTATCTTTAGGCTAAGCAGTTGACCCCATACATATCATCCATGAAAGGAAAGAGTTGACTCTCTGAACTAGGCATTTGATAACACCCTACATAGATTTGGGATCCAACATACCTTTGTGTATATTAGGGACGACCTTAAAGAGCCAATTTAGCCTAACATAGGACCTTCGATCATAATAGGTGTACCACAATAAGAGTAAGTATCAGCTATAAAGTAGCCATCAAGTGTAATTAGGGTGGAGAGGGTTTGGTTGATACCATAATGGGTCACCAGCCTACAACCTCACCTATAAATTCATTAGATTAAGTAGGCATCAAGTTATACACACATCAATTTACTAATCATAGGTTGTGGATTGCTTGTTTGGGTGTGTGTTGTGTTAAACCCATATTGTTTATGCATTGAGTTTGCCTTTACCTATCTAGGTCCTTTGCACATATCACCTTGTATATTCCATCATCATCATTCTATCAACTTGTACATCTCTATCCTATCATCCCCTTTTTACATATCCTAATCAACATATTAGTCATCATCCCATTATACATGTCATCTTTGTATAGGTCATATCTGATCTCCCATCTTGTCTAGTCATACCCACTCTTCATTGGTCACACCCCCATCAACCTATACCTTCTATCCTATACATCCTTTCCATAGTGTCTCTTGTACATACTTTTATACTATCTCCCATCACCACCTTATCTTAAACCACCCATCTTTGGTCATACCGTTATCACCTACATATCCTAAATCACATCTTAAGCTAAATAAAACCTCATCCATAATCAATCATACCCCACATTGACATGTCTAATCCCATAGTCCAAACTTGACCTTATCTACCTTTGTTTCACCATCATCCCCATATCATTTTATATCAAATTTCCTTCATTTTGTATATTCTTGTCATCATCCTTTTGTAGCCTTTTCATCCCATCCCACATCTTGTCTTAATCCCATCATCTTATCATTAACCACATCCTTGTCACCTATATCATTGTCTTGTACATCCTACATCTCATCACTCCCTTTAACATACTTTATTCTACATTTCTCCAGTCACTTCCTATCCTAGTATACCTTGTCATTAATCATTATCCCATCACCCAAACATCATTTTGGAGATCCTTATCTCATCAATTGTACATAATTTGTTCTCTTGTACATCTTATTAGTCCTATCTCATCCTATTCCCACATATCATTCATCCATAACTTGCCCCTCTTAATCATCATCTTGTCCACCCCTATCTCACTATCACCTCATACATGTCATTATTTTATATTTTATCCCATCTACCATTTTGTCTTAAACATATTCACCCATACCCCTATCACTAACATCTTGTACATCTTTATCTCGTTATTCTCTTGCATATATCCTTTCATCTTGAACATCCTCATCATCATCCCCTTGCATATATACATAATCTTATTTTACATCTTTTTACATATCCCATACTATCTTGTCTTCATCACATCCTATTCATACCCCATCATCTTGTACATCCTTGTCTAATCTTCATATTGTATATCTTTGTCACTATTTTCTGGCATATCCTTTTCATTATCCCATCTCCTCTCTTAGATTAGTTGGAATTTGTCATAAGACTACCTCATCCATAATCAATCACACCATAGTATTAATCATTCCCATATCATTTTATTGACATCATCCCCTTACATATTTGATCATAACCCATCACCTATCCTAATTCCATATTTCCTAAGTCTACCTCATCGATAGTCTTAAGCATTCCCATGTCATCTTGTCTCATTATCCCATCACCTTCTATATCCTTGTTTTACCTTCTTGTACATAATTAGCTCTTGTGTACATATTTTTAATCACATCTTATCACTAGACCGATACATCATTATTCATCATCTAATCACATCCTAATCATACCTCATCATCTACATCTTATCTTAAATCCATACCCAATCACTTATCTTAACCTTACCTTCATCACCCATTTATTCATAACCTCATCTTATCCTAGTTGGCTTATAGGTCACATACAGGTCTAAACCATCCACCTTTGATTACCGCTTTATCATTTCATCATTACACTTATCCTTACTCCATTATTTTAATCACCTTCATAACCTAATCCTACCCCATCCCATCTTGAGCAAAATAGGTCTAAGGCCTTGAGCTAATCCTATCATCCTATCATCTTATTTTCCTATCATCATATCATCTTATCACCATCCTATCATTCTAATCCACTTGATAAAATATCATATTGTAATCAATAGCTTGGTAGCATCTTGTCACTTTGCCGGTCTCAATCTAGCAAACCCATCAATTATCAATCATCCCTAGTCCAATCATCTTGCCTTATTCATAACTAGTACCCATCATATCATCCTCTTGCTAGTTTGAATCTAGGCACCCATCATATCCCCATCCTTTTTACTAGATTGACAACTACTAATTATTGTTAGGTCATTAGAACCTATTCTACTATTGGTCTAAAATTTGACCCTAGTCCCATACCATATTTTATCACCTTTCATCTCCATCATTACCTATCATACTAGCTCAGTCCTTTCAATCTATTTTGTTCAAAAACCTTATCCAATCCTACATCATCCATCATCTATCACCCATCACCATAGAAATATATCCTACTTTCATAGACCAATATATAGTTTCTCATAAGGATGAGATCACTTTGAAGTTCACTATAATGGGTGTACCACTTCCTAAAGGTGTTGACCCCCTTAAACTCATTTCACCTCCTATCCAAGCCTCATCATGTGAATCATGTACAAATCCTCCATCCACTAGCCATAAACTATAAACTTCCCATTCCCATACTAGTAAAGGGAATCCAATCTTGGCCACCTTGCTTACTACTAATCCATCTACCTAGCCACATCAAACACCATTTGATCAAAAGTCTAATGCTTCCACATTCAAGTCCTAAAGTGAATCAGGTTCTTATACTCTCCACCCTATATCCTTGGAAGCCCTTTTCAAATAATTAGTCATCACCAACTTGATGGTCTATCCACCTATCCAACATCTTGATCCCACCAAACCCATGCTATCTTGGTATAAATCCAACCAATATTGTCTATACCATCAAACTTGGGGGCATACCATCAATTGACATAGACCTTTCTAGGACTATGTCCAAGACCTCATCAATTATGGTGAAATAATCATTGAGGATGAACTAAATGAGTCTAAATCCCTAGGTGAATAAAAAGAGGAATGCCAAGATTTCATTCCCAATCATGATCAAGCCCTTTTTGTTCCAAGCCAAGGTCAAGACATGACACCTATCCTACATGATCCCCCCCATCCTTGACAAATCCTCCAACATAATTGAGTCTATTTCCTATGAGCCTAGTCCCCCCATCTCTCATAAGTCCCTCCATGAGCCTATCACTATCAAACCTATCATTTATCCATCATCTCCTTCTTATCCATCACCTCAAATACCCCTTATCAAGAGGTCAATAGCAGATAATGCATCTACAAATAACAACATTATATATTATGTATATGAGTTAGCTTCAAAGTCAGCATTTGAGGTCTTATATTTTCTAGGATCATGTTAAACACCTATATCCAAATTAGATTCCTCATTAAAAAAGTCATCCCTCATTGATGTTGATAATGCCTATCTTTCAGAAGATACCTATAATATAGATACCTCTAATTCATTACCAAGAATATATTTTGATTCTATTCCAAATGATGACATCATAAATGATTTTTTGAAATATTTATCTATCAAATATTGTTAGAGTGAGTTTAATATTCCTTTAGATATGTCGATTATAGCTAGTCCTAGTGATCCTTTTGCTAATATTGAGGATATTTTCTCTAATGTCAAAACTAGGTCTCTTAAGAACCCTGATGAAGACTATGATACCCCATCACCAATCATTGACCTCATTATACCATCACAACCATCTTCATCCATCATAGACCCTTTTATCCCCATCAATGATAATCTAATCATCTTCTTCCTTAAGGATGAATAGAAACATGCATCATTGGACCTTTCCTCTAGCAATATAATGTGTGCCACCAACATGAGGGTCCAAGACCATATTCTATAAAGTAATCATATTAATAAATATGTCTTTGATCCCCTTAATCAAAATAAAGAATAATCATATCATTAGCCTAATCCAAAAGCATCTCTCCTTAGTGAAGCCCATAAACTAGCACTAGGGACCCATCAAAGTCAAATTAATCAATCAATCTCCCCTGGTAAAGCCTAAAATCAAGCACTAGGGGCTAGTCAAAATCAATTCTATCAAATGATAAAAATCATATAGCTGATAACCTATAAAATAATTAGATCAAAGATGATCCACAAAGTTAAAGTGTCTTGGATCTCTTGCAATTTTTTATCACTCGACACTAATTAAATGAAGAATGTCTAATACTTCTAATGGTGTATGTGATTGCTAGTCTTAATTATCCATCACTTATCACATCATCTTATCATGAACCCATAATCCCATCAGTTCTTAACACCCATTCACATCCCATACATCCCCATAAAGCTCTAATTGAATCCATACCTTACATCACCCTCTCAGTAAACATTGTCTCTCTTAGAGGCAACAACAATACATGGTCTAGATATCTGAAGGGATATCCATCAAGAATCATCGAAGGTCACACAATCCCTAATACATCTAGTAGTAGTGATGACATGATCCTAATATCACACATCCCCAAAATAGGTGTTGTATAAATGATCAATCAAGTGACTACAACTTGCATCTCACCCATGCCCAATAAATCAAGATTCCCAATAAAAATTTAAAAAAGTCAAAACAAAAAAATCATTCGTTCAATGGTGAAAACTAGTCTTCTAGTGCCTTGGGAAAGTACCATAATGAAAACTAGTTTCTAGTGTCATGGTAGAATAATATATTTTCTACATTACCTTTCCACACTTGGGGGCACATTCATCCATGCCCTTTCCATCCATTCCATCCATCCCACTTATCACATCCCTTGTCCACCTTGTCTATATCACCCATCATTTTATCCCTTGATCCATTGTTCCTATCTATCATCCACCTTCATATCATGCATTCTATTTCCTCTTCCTTCCCATCTTGACCTTTGTAAGGAAGCAAAATGTGTCTTGATAACTATCTAAACAACATCTTGGCATATCCTCTAATGAACACTAAATCCCATAAACATATGGTTCCTTCATAATATGGTCATTGGCAAGCCCTAATCCCTTCTTCCTCTGTCCTAATCACCTTTTTTGCATCCCATCATCCTTTTATCATCCTATACATCATTCCATGCATTATCATATTGGTTTCTAGGCTTGGTATTCCCTTTTATAGTAACCTCATTTATACATTATATATACATATCCCAAAAATCCCTAAAAATTAAAATATGTTAAAAACTTTAAATATCATAGAACATGAAAAAACCAAAAATAGTCCATCATGTCTTGCATTATACCTAATCCCCTAGTCACATCCGTCTCTATGTCATGTGTCTTTTCTTATCCCCCATATTTGGATATAATGTCCAATCTTGGCACCAAATTAGAGTGGTCACCCATCTCTTCATATCTTCCATGTCATCCTATTAGTCAGGTCTTATTAACAAACATCACTCATTAAAGGATTTAATCTAACACCCATCACATCCCTATCAATCCATTTTCATATCTAGTACCCATCACATTACTCTTTGCTATTATGGAAGGTGCTTGATACCATCATTGTCATTATCATTGCCTCATCATACCTAGTACCCATCTAATAACTCTTTGCTAGTGTGAAAGGTATTTAATCCCATCATCTCTTATTCTACTTGCTAGATTGGATCCTTGTAGGGACTTATTTTTTGGTAATCCATGGTCATCACTTTTCTAATAATTATTCTTGACCACTTTTCGATCCTATTTCAAGACCAAGTCAATATTCAAATACCTCATCACATCATCTCTCCTTCCATATGAAACTAGGGGCAACATCTTAGCCTAATCCTAACCATGATCACCCTATCCAAATCCAACCAAATCCTACGTCCACAATCACATCATGACCATATAACCCATCACTTAGTCACTCAACCTATCATTAGGCAAGGCATAATGACACTACATGTAGATATTTGTGTGTGTTGCTTATTTGTTCTGTTTGTCTTGTTTGCATGTCATGTATATATATTATTTGTCTCATGTTTGTCATGTCTCTTTTTTTCTATTGGGAAATGAATGAGGATGTTATGAAGATACCAAAGGTACCTTCAAGGATATAGAGTTTTCTATTTTCCCAATGAACTTTGACACCATGCCCTCTTGGTCATGTCTATATCTTAAGGCATACTACCAAGTGCTATATTTATCAAATTACGTAGACTATGATGAGTTTTATGATAGAATGATGGCTTGATCACCTAAGTCATCATAATTATTATTCCCTTCACTAATCTAATCATCTCAACTCATCTAACATCCAATATTTTATTCTCATCTCATCATCATCTTCTAGTGATAACTACATTGTCTTGAGGTCTTTTTAGACTATGTACATAGTACTTAGACATGTTTCAATGCCCATAGATAGCTCAAACACTATCTCTATCATCCATCCTTAGCCCATATTTTGGTCACTTGATTACATCATTTATTCTCTCATATCACCTACATCATCTTGATCAACTTTAGCTTTGGGCTACACCCATCATCAATCTTATTAAATCAATATTATCCTGGACTATATCTCTCCATTTCATGCATCCTTTCTTGGGATATGTCTAAAGATTATGACCTTTTGATCCTATCATAATTCTATTATAGTTGATTCCCCCTTAAGATGTGTTTACAACTGTGACACCCATCATATTTCATCCCTGTGCATGTGCCCTTGCTAGAGGTATCATTAATTTGTAGCTCATTTCTAGACTCAAATCACTCATCTTCTATCCCACATATGACATCACATCCCCTCATCTATCCATCTCATCCCCCATCATTTCTTCTTTCGAATGGTCATCTAACTCATTCTTCTCTATATGTCCCCATAAGGGGACATCATATCCCCTAACATCAATTACTAACATTCATCTACGACATGGTTTTTCTTTGAAAGACCATTACTCCTACTTTGCTCTAATTGCAATGCCCTTTCAAAGATGGAAAAAATGTATGAACCTAAAATCATTGACTTCATTAATATCATTAATATTTCTGTTAGTCAAAATTAATTCTTCTTATCCTCCTTTCATCCCACTATTTTATCCTAATCCTAGCCATTTATCTAATATCCCCTTCCTTTATTATCCTTCATCCACTATCCTTAGTCTAATCTAATTTAATCATTAGTTTATCTTAATACATATTATACTAATTCTAATCCTAGTTATCTATTATATGGGAATTTTAAATTTATATAACCCCACCTACCCACCTACTAACCTACACTCTAGCCTTTCCTACACCCTTAGTCACCTAATCCTTATCTAATATCCATATAACATCCCTTTAATCATTATTATCTCCTAAAAAGAGTTCTAGAACTCTCAAAATCTACAACTCTCTCTAACCTAGCCCTCCTCTCTAGAAACCTATAAATCTAGAGGTTTCCAAGTAATTTAATATTCCTTGGATAATCTACAACCATTGATCTCATCCCACTAACTTTGAACCTCAAACCTTGATCTTCCTCTGTCAGAATAAATTTTTGCATCTTCATCAACAATCCAACATCAACATCACTTTGTCAATCTGAGTCTAAGGTATCTATTTCAATTCTCTTGTCTTTTCTATTTTGTTTAATCATGATGTGAATCACTTAGGTTTTAGAGTTAAATGTAGGATTTAATGTTTCATTCATCTAAATGAATTTATATTATAATGGATTTATCATCTTACTTAGTAGCTGATATTTGAGTTTGGAATTTGCATTGCTAAATTCATAGTGAACTCAAATTTCACCTACATTTTGGTAACCTATCATATCTCTTAACATCATCTACTAACATTCATCCATGACATGATTTTTCTTTAAAATACCATTACTCCATCCACTTCACTCCACTTGTAGTACCTTTTCAAAGAGGGTCAAAATGTATGCACCTAAAATCATTCGTTTAATTAATGTCACTAATATTCCTATTAATCGACACTAATTTCGCTTATCCTCATTTTATTTTGCTAATTTGTCCTAATCCTAACCATTTATCTAATTTCTCTTTCCTTTATTATCCTTCATCCACTATCCTTAGTCTAATCTCATTTTATCATTAATTTATCTTAATCCCCATTATCCTAAATCTAATCCTAGTTATTTATTGTATGAGAATTGTAAATTCCTATAACCCCACCTACCAACCTACTAACCTACACCCTAGCCTTTCCTACACCCGTAGTCACCTAATCCTTCTCTAATCCCCATCTACGCTCCCTTTAATCATAGTTAATTCCTAAAGAGAGTTCTAGAACTCTCTTTAACCTAGTCCTCCTCTCTAGAAACCTCTAACTCTAGAGGTTTCCAAGGAATTAAATATTCCTTGGATAATCTACAACCATTAATCTCCTCCCTCTATGTTTGAATCTCATCCATGGATCTTCGCTCCCTTCCTCTATATAACCAACACTCTTCCTCCGTGGAAAGCCAATCTACCAAGCTCATACCAAATTCATGCCAAAATCAATCTTTGCATTTTCATTGACAATCCAACATCAAGCAATATCACTTTGTCAATCTGAGTCTAAGGTATCTATTTCAATCCTCTTATCTTTTTTATTTTGTTTGATCATGATGTGAAGCACTTAGGATTTAGGGTTTAAATGTAGGATTGAATGTTTCATTCATCTAAATACATTTAAATTATAATGGCTTTATCATCTTACTTAGTAGTTGCTATTTAAGTTTGGAATTTACATTACTAAATCCATAGTGAGCTCAAATTTCACCTACATTTTGACGACCATGGTGGGACGGACAAATCTCCTCTTGAATTATTGTTTTTTATTTTTAGTATGTTTGCTTACACTTGTAAGGCATGATTGAGGAAGAAATTGCTCCAAAATTGTAAAGCTTTTTGCACACAATAAAGTTACAATTCAAACATTAGGAAAATTTGTGGATTTGTCTGTTTATAGAGGATGTTGGTTTGCTAAATTTTTTTATTTTATGGATAATCTTGCCTACTTTGTCCTTTTGTCAATATGCAACATTCTTGTCATGGTAGCTGTTCATGCATTTTACACAAAATTATCCAACATAAATAATCAAAATGGTCATCTTATATCCTTGTTCGATTAAAATAAGTTTTTTCTTAACATCAAGGTACAATTTGTTTTTAAAAAATTGGTACTCATACTTTTAGCAGCATATTTATCTTTGTTTTATCAGTCTTGACCTACTTACATTTAGATCTAGGCCGGTTCAACCTCTTCTCATCTCTCTCTAATCTATGATCTGCGCGGGAGGGACTCGTAACCCTAGTGGTAACATCATTTTAGTATTTTTTTGTAGTTTAAGGCCAAATACTTGAATCATCATTTTGAGATTTTAGCTTGTTGCATAGGGCGTAATGGAGGCCACGTAATGGAAAATTAGTAATCCTAGCCTCTCGTAAATAATTAATATCTCCATTATGGTCCACCAGTTCGCATGCCTTAGTGACATCAAAACACAGGTGTGTATTTTTCTGATTTGCACAACTATCTACAAGGGTGCTCATAATCATAATATCTGACCAGATCCATTTTTATTCTGATGGATGTCCTTACCCTGTTCTGAAGCTTGTTTGCTGGTATACGCTGAGAAGGTGTTAGTAGATGTGATAAAGTTTGGTCTTACACCTGTCGATTTGCATGATTTCCAAAGCATTTTTCACAAAATCTATTTTGTGCATTTTTTATAATCATTATAGCCCACAATATCATTGGCATTTTTTAGGCATTTTATACTATTGAGGCATTTTATTAACAGATTTATGCCCTCTGTCATTCATCCTCCATCGGCCAAAGTAGGGAAGAGTAAAGCATTAGTTCTCATAGAAGCCTCGAAAATGAACCTGGCAAAAAAATAAAAATAGTCAGATCAAGGTTTTTAGTACATACGAACTGCATGCTACCTCGAGCCATGCTTTTGATCTATTCATCTCCACTCTCCCACATCAGGTCTTTTAATGCAGCCTCTTTTTGCCCTCGATCCTTTAATGCAGATGTGAGACTTTTGATCAATTTAGGGAGTTATCAGTTGCAGGAAGTGCTGGAGGAGGGTGCCTATATCAGGTCGTATTGGATTTTTTTCCATGGAGTTTTGAACTGTTGCTAAAATTATGTAAAAAAGGTTAACAATATCATTTTGGACACGAGTGTTTTCCTGATAAGTTTCCACAATACACAAGCTTCATCTCTAACTGCATGCTAAGTAAATCTTGAAATATAATATTCTATGGCTGCAATTAATTTTGTTTTCAGGTTGTTGTCTTGAAATGAATACCAGCTAAAAAAATAGCACCACATTCATTGAAAATAGATGGATTGATAAAAAATTTAAACCAGCACCGCTTCATATACCCAGTCTACGTACCGCCCATTAAAAGCACAGTCCACGAATGCCTTTCAACATATAATATCGAGTTTCGTGAGTTTCATGGTGTGAATTTGGAGTTTTAAACTTTCTATATTTTAGTCAATGTTTAAATTTTCAATATTAATTTGAATTCAAATTATGAGGTATGCAAGGTAAGTTATTAAATTTTCATTTTAATAATAGTTTTTACTATTATATAGACGATTAGATTTGGTTAATTTTACTAAAAAGTCAAATAAAGTGTCCTTTTGTATATATAATGTCATACCCAGGTTTATTTGAATATTACTTTTAGTCATTTGTTTTACAAATGTGATAGTTAATCTAATAATTTGGTCACATTAACATCATTAATAAAAAATAAATAAATAAATAAATAAATAAAATTAAAAATACAAAGAATAAAAAATAATAATAATAAAAATAAAAATAAAAATAAATAAATAATAACAATAATAAAACTAATAAATAAATATAAAATTCAATTGGTAATAATTGTGCTTTAAAAGGTTTTACTAATAATTATAGTTTTGTATATATAATAGTTGGTTCAAAGAGTAGTTATTTTGTAATTTTTATAAAAGTAATTTATCAGAATAAGTAGAGGTAAATTTTGTTTCTAATCTAAAGGTAATATGTGCATCAAATATAGATTTATCAAAACTATTAACATATTTTCTCGTAGGTGACATGTCTTGAGTGCCATAATCAAATTACAAACTTGTGTGATTACAAGCCACCCATCAAGATCCATTTTGGCATTCTTAAAATCATTTTGGAATCATATTAATATATATATATATATATATATATATATATATATATATATATATATATATATATATATATATATATAATTTTTAATCATCTTATTATGTGTATATATCTTTGTTAAAATTCTCCTTGTATATACTTATTTGTGTTTAACTTATAAATAATCGTTGTATCGTACCCATCACACATAGGTGATTAATTGGTTAATTAATCGTATCGTGTGTTTTGCTTATTTGTTAACCCCTCCCCTCTAGGATAACACGTGACATGGAATTGACACCCATGCATGGGATTAATTTATAGGGGTTAGTGTCATGGATTTCACCACCACGCTCTAACCAAACCATATGTTCTAGTGGAGTATAACAATCATGGACAACTATCATTAGGCTAAACAGTTGACCCCATATAGGTCATCTATGAAGGGGAAGAATTAATTATTTAAACCAAACATTAGACAACACCCTATATGGACTTGAGCCTCAACGTACCTTTGTGTATATTGGTGACACCCCTAGAGAGCCTATTCAGCCTAGTATAAGACCTTTCGACTATAACAGGTGTTCTACTACATGTATCAATATCAGTGCCAAAGTATCTATCGAGTGCAAGTAGGGTCGAGAGGGTTCGATCAATTCCATAGCAATTCACTAGCCTACAGTGTCACTTGTGTAGCTGTTGGATGGTGTGGGCATCAAGTTACACACCCATCAATTTACTATTCATAGGTTATGGCTTGCTTGTTTAGATGTGTGTGGTGCTAAACTCATATTATTTGTGAACTGATTCAACCTTCACCTATGTCATATCTAGGTCTTTACACCACTCATCTTCCACATCCTATCTTCCTTCTTGTACATATCATCATGTATACCATCTTATATATCCTTATCATCATTTCCTTATACATCCTTTTCATTATGTCATCTAGTATCTTTGCCCAATCATTATTGCATACCCTGGTCACTCTTTGTCTTAAGACCATGTCACCTTGATTTGTCCAAACTTGACCTTGTCTTATCCACCATTTGTTTGACTATCATCCCTATAGTATCTCATCTCCATCTTATCGATCCTAGTTATCATCCCATTATAAATTTTGTTTTCTCATCCTTGTCACCATCCTCTTGTACATATTATCTTTATATAACCTCATCTTGGTCTAATCCATATCCCATCTTATTTAGTCATACCCACTCATCATCATCTCATCATCTTGTCATCCCTTTTGCCACATTGTCTTTTATTATCTACCATGTTCAACTCATCCCATCCTAGTCATTCCCACTTATCATCGATTATATTCCATCACCTACATATCCTAACCATCTTGTCTTATACATATTTATCCTAGTCACCTCATCTTGTACATACTTTGTTCATCTAGGGTCTCCTTTTGTCTTATACATCCTCCTCATTGCATTATATATATATAGTCCTTTTTTGCATATTTTTACACATCTCATACTATCTTTTCTACATCCCATCCTAGTCATCCCCCCCTCACATCACATCCTAATAATCATCTTGCATCATTTTATGTACATATTATCCTTATCATTTTCCATGTTTAGTCATTCCCCCTCATCTACATAACATATCACCTTATACATCCCTATCTTATCATATTTTATCCATATCCTAATCAACATCTTCCTCATCATCCCATTATACATCTTGTCTTGTATATCCTTGTACATACTTATCATCATCCCATTACACATATTATCCTTTTATATATCCTTAACCCTCTCCTAGTCTACCATATCACCCGTCATTATTCATCTCCCCCATCCACTTATTTATCCTAATTATCATCATCTGTATTATACCCATTTTCTAATTCCCATTTCACATCTTGTTTTCATCCCATCCTAGGTTGCATTCCCATCAACATATACATTCTATCTTGTACACCCTTATACATAATTTATTCTCTTATACATTCCATTAGTCTTATCATATCCTAGTCCCACTTACCATTTGTCATGCCTTACCATCTGTTAATCACATCTTGTATTATCATCCATATCTTACCTTAGGTCCACTCTATCCCTCATCATTTTCATTAACCTTATCCTTACCACCCATCTAACTTAACCACATACTATCTTATCCCAGTTGGCTATTCAAGATCCCATACAGGTATAAACCATCCACCTTTCATTATCCCTTTATCATTTCATCATCACACTTATCCTTATTCCATTATCCTAATCACCTTCATCACCTAATCCTACCCCATCCCATCTTGAGAAAATTGGTCTAAGGTTTTGAGCTAGTCCTATCATCCACATCATCCTATCATTCTACTCCATTATCACTTATCCTTTGGTCAGATACCCATACCTAGTCAATATCTTTTTATCATCTTCTCACCTTGTCGGTCTCAATCTTGCAAACCCATCAATATAATTTAGTCCAATCATCTTTCCCTATTAATAAATAGCACCCATTATATCATCCTCTTACTAGTTTTGAATATTCGGTACCCATCACATTCATAATCCTTTTTCTAGCTTGACAACTAGGCATTGTTGATAAGTTGTTAGCACCTATTGCACTATCAATATAACATTTGATCACAGTCCTTAATCTATTAGTCTATCTCATCTCCATCATTACCTATCATACTAGCTTGGCCCTTTCAATCTATTTTTTTCACAAACCTTATCTAATCCTTATCGTACCTACACCATCCATCATTTATCAACCATTGTCATAGAACTAGACCCCACCTTCATTAACCAATACATACATGCCAACAAGGATGAGATTCTTTTATGACTCATTATGATGGGTGTACTAATTTTTGAAGGTGTTGATCCCCTTTAACTCATTACACCTCTCATCTAAGCCCCATAATGTGAATCCCATACCAATCCCTCATCCACTAGTCATAGCCAATCATCTACCCCTTCTCCCACTAGCAAAGGGAATCCAATCTTGGCCACCCATCCATCCATACAATCACATTAAACACCATCTAATCTAAAGTTCAATGCTTCTGCATCAAAGTCACAAAGCAAAGTGGGACCTTATACTCCCCTTCTTATATCCATGGAAACCATTTTCTAACAACCAGTCACCACCAAAATTATGGTCTATCCACCCATCCAAAATCTTGATCCTACCAAACCTAAGCCCTCTTGGTATAAAGCAAACTGATATTGCCTATATCATCAAACTTGGGGGAATTCCATTAAATGATGTCAAAATTTTTGAGTCTATGTCCAAGATCTCATTAAAAGTGGTGACATAGTAATCGAGGATGAATCATATGAATTTAAATCCCTAGGTGAACAAGAAGAGGAATGCCAAGATTCCATTCCATATCATGATCAAACCCTTCCGATTCTAAACCAAGGTCAAGACATACTATCCATCCTCCATGATCCCCTCATCTCCAACCACCCATTCATTCAAAACAAGTCTACTCAAAATAAACCTAGTCCTTATATATCCCATAATCCCTTTCATGAATCTATATTTGCTTCATACATTATTCCTCCATCATCTCCCTCTCGCCCATCACATCAAATGCCCCACATTGAGAGAACAATCATGAACAATCACTCCTTTACTTGCAACATTATGTCATGTACAACAAAGTTAGCATTATAGATAGAACAAGTTTTATCTACATATGGATCATGTTCCACACTAGCATCTGAATTAGATTCCTCATCAGAAAAATCATCCCTCATTGACATTAAAATGAATTCATACTCTTCTAAATATTCCCATGATTTGGATGATAAATAATTACTAGGGATATCTTTTAGTTTCTCTCAGGATAATGATGTCATAATCGAGTTCTTGAATACTTTATTTGATTTTTAGAGTGGATATGATCCTACCTTAGATGCATGTATTAGTGATCCTTTGGAGATTCTTGAGGACACATTATCCAACATTAAGGCTAGGGATCTTAGTGATCTTTATGAGGACTATGCTTCCCCTTATCCACCACACACCATTACTCATCCACCTTGCATACATAATCCCTACATCCCACTACATGAAGGGAATAAACAAAAAAATGCATTATTAGATTCCCCTTTTCATGTAATATCATGTACCAGAAATACAACACTCCAAGACCATATTCCAAAAGCCATAAATCATAATCAAATCATTTTTGATCCCATAAGTCAAAGTCAAGAAAAGTTAAAATATCAGCCAAATCAAGTAATATCTTCCCATAGTGAAGCCCAAAATCTAGCACTAGGGGCATAACAAAATCAAAGCAATCACATATCAAGTCAAAAATCAATCTCCCCTTGTGAAGACCAAAATCTGGCACTAGGGTACAATCAATATCAAATCTAATCAGCAACTTAAAATAAATGAAAAATAATAATCATAAGGTTGACCATCCTCTTAATTCTTGGGTTAAATAATCAACAAGTCAAAAGGTATTGGATCCCATAATCTCTTGGCACCAATCTAAAGAATCCCCTCCACCATATCCAATGGTGTATGCAACTATTGAACCCTATATCCACTCCTCATCTCATCATATCAACCATCTCAATCATATCCCTCCTTCACATCCTATCTCCCCTCATGAAATTCATGGCATACCCCATCCATATAATATCTCATACCCCTTGGTATTATTATCCCTTGTAGGGGTCATGAATAGACCTAGTTAAAACATTTGAAAGACATTAAATTAAGAGTCAATAAAGATCACTATCACACAATCCTAGCATCACCTTTATATAGAATAGTTGTTAGCTAAATCATCCATCAAGTGACTACACCTTTTCATCTCACCCATCCCCAATAAATTGAGATGCCCAATAAAAATTAAAAAAGTAAAAAAAAATAATTCATCCAATGGTGAAAACTAGTCTTCTGGTGCCTTGGGCAAGTACCATGATGAAAATCAATTTTTGGCATCATGGTAGAATAATATATTGTCTACATTGCCTATCCACGCTTGGGGGTAAATTCATATATACCCTTTCCATCCATTACATCCATCCCACTTGTCACATCCCTTATCAACCTTGTCTATATCACCCATCATTTTATCTCTTGATACATTATTCCTATCTATCATCCACCATCATAGTATGCATCCTATCTCCTCTTCCTTCATGTCTTGACCTTCATAAGGAAGTAAAATGTGTCTTGATAACTATACAAACACCATATTAACATATTCTCCAATGAACACTTAGGCCCATAAACATTTGGTTCCTTCATAACATGGTCATTGGTAAACCCTAATCCCTTCTTCCTTGGTCCTAATCACCTTTTTTGCATCACCCTCATCTTTTTATCATCCCATATATCATTCCATCCATCCTCATCCTAGTTTTTAGGCTTAGTATTCACTTTGCTAGTAACACCATTTGTAAAGTGTATATACATACCCCAAAAACACCAAAAATTGAAATATTTTAAAAAACCTAAAAATCATAAAACTTGAAAAAGCCAACAATAGTCCATCGTGTCTTGTCTTATGCCTAATTCCCTAGTCACATCCATCTCTATGTCACGTGTATTTTATTATCCCCCATATTTAGAAATAGTGTCCAATCTTGGCACCAAATCAAAGTGGTGACCCATCTCTTCATATATTCCATCTCATCCTATTAGTCAGGTCTTATCAACACACATCACTCGTAAAAGGATTTAATCTGGTACCCATCACATCCCTATCAATCTCTCTTCATAATTATCACCCATCAAATCACTCTTTACTAGTATAGAAGGTGCTTGATCTCATCATTGTCCTTATCATTTCCTCTTCATACCTAGCATCTATCTAATTACTCTTTCCTAGTGTGAAAGGTATTTAATCCCATCATCTCTTAGTCTAATTGATAGATTGGATCATTACAAGGCCTTTTTTATTGGTAATCCTTGGTCATCATTTATCTAATCACTATATTTGACCACTTTTTGATCTGATTTCAAGACCAAGTCAGTATTCAAAGACCTCATCACATCATCTATCCTTCCATCCTAAACTAAGAGCAACATCTTAGCCTAATCCTAGCCATGATCACCCTATCCAAATCCAACCCCATCCTTAGTCCACAATGACATCATGACCATCTAACCCATCACCTAATCACTCATCTTCTCATTAGGTAAGACATAATGGCATTGCATGTAGATATTTGTGTGTGTGTTATTTATTTGTTCTATTTGTCTTGTTTGCATGTCATGTATATATCTTATTTGTCTCATGTTTATCATGTCTATTTTTATCTATTAGGTAATGAATGAGGATGATATGAGGACACCAAAGGTGCCCTTGAGGATGCATAGTTCTCTATTTGCCTAATGCACTTTGGCACCATGCCCTCTTGGTCATGTTTATATCATGGTGCATATTACCAAGTATCATATTTATCAAATTACTTAGATTATGATGATTTTTATGATAGAGTGATGGCTTGATCACCTAAATCATCATCATTCTTATTACCATCACTAATTTAGTCATCTAAACTCATCCAACTAACATCTAATCTTTTATCCTCATCTCATCATCGTCATCATCATCACTTTATAATCACTAATCATCATATTTTAGTTAGAACTACATTGGCCTGAGGTCTTTTTCGACTATGTAGGCAACACTTGGCCATGTTTTAAAGCTTAAGGATAGCTCAAACACTATCTCTATCATCTATCTACAACCCTAGTCTTTTGATCACATGATTACATATTTTATTCTCTCTTACCACCTACATCATCTTGATCAACTTTAGCTTTGGGCTACACCCATCATCAATCTTATAGAATTAGTCTTATCTTAGCCTATAACTCTCCCTTGCATGCATCCTTTCTTTGGAAATGTATAAAGCTTATGCCCTTTTAATCCTATCATCATTTTTTTATGGTTGATTCCCCCTTGGGATATGTCTACAACCATGACACCCATCATCTCTATTCCATGTGCATGGGTCATAGCCAGGGGCATCATCATCAATTTGTAGCTCATTACTCAGCATCCACCTCATATTATTCATATTCTATCCCACATGTAGCATCCCATCCCCTCATCTCTCCATCACATGCCACCCCTCATTTCTTCTTTTGAGTGGTTATCCATCTCATTCTTCCTCTCATGTCTCCTCGAGGGGGCATCATATCCCCTAACATCATCTACTAACATTCATCTATGACATGGTCTTTCTATGAAAGACCATTACTCCTTTCACTTCAATCGACTTGTAATACCATTTCAAAGAGGGGGAAAATGTATGCACCTAAAATCACTCACTTTGTTAATGTCACTAATATTCCTATTAGTTGGCACTAATTCTACTTATCATATAGTTATCCTGATAATTTATCTTAATCCTAGCCATTTATCTAATATCCCCATTATTTATTATCTTTCATCCACTATCCTTAGTATAATCACATTTTATCATTAATTAATCTTAATCCTCATTATCTTAAATCTAATCCTAGTTATTTATTATATGGGAATATTGAATTCCCATAACCCCACCTACCCACCTACTAATCTACACCCTAGCCTTTCTTACACCCATAGTCACCTAATCCTTCTCTAATCCCCATTTAACCTCCCCTTAATCATCATTAATTATTAAAGAGAGTTCTAGAACTATCCAAATATATAACTCTCTCTAACCTAGCACTCCTCTCTAAAAACTTCTAACTCTAGAGGTTTCCAAAGAATTTATTATTCTTTATATAATCTAAAACCATTTATCTCCTCCCTTTAAGTTTGAAAATCGTCCATGGATATTCCCTAACTTCCTATATATAACAAAGATTCCTCCTCCATGAAAGGCCAATCTACTAAGCTCATACCAAATCCATGACAAAATTAGTCCCTGCATCTTCATCAACAATCCAACATCAAGCAATATCACGTTGTCTCCTCTTGTCTTTTCTATTTTGTTTGATCATGATGTGAAGAACTTAGGATTTAGAGTTTAAATTTAGGATTTAATGTTTCATTCATCTAAATGAATTTAAATGTTAATGGATTTATCATCTTACTTAGTAGTTGATATATGAGTTTGGAATTTGCATTTCTAAATCCATAGTGAAGTCAAATTTCACCTACAACTATATTATATACGATATTAAAATATTTATAATGATAATAATAAATTATAAATACAAACACACAAAAATCATATTAATTATTTTTTATTTTGGTAAGTAGGATCTTTTAAAGAAAATGAGTGTAAATTGGCATTCGTATGTCACTCGAAACACATCATTATTGACCTTGTCTCATATTTTATACATAAATCATTAATCCACAATAATCTGATATTCATTTTAATAATCTTTCTAAAACATATTTTTCCTAGTTACTGATCCTTTAAATTTTATATTTTTTTGCCTATAAGGATAGATGAGATGCGTATGGAGACATACTCTAAATATGGACACTTTTTCTTCCAATGGTATAAATATATATGGAATATTTGTATGTTTTTAAGCCTAATGTAATGTCTCCAAGTGTCAATATTAGTAGCATAGTCAAGTGGAAGCTACAAGATATAATTTTGGAATTTAATGTCTTCTCCCCACATCAGTGACATTATAGTGTTAAGTCAAGATGCATATCAGATATGGATACCTATTATAATCAAGTGATATATCATGACATCCTCTCCACCCTTGACAATAAAAAAACTTTCAATGAAGGATGCCTCTACCATGTAATTTATAGATCCCTTTCCAATATGTGTAAGGCATGTATATCCAATAATTATCCTCAATCTGGGTCTATTACACAATGTGGGACTTATACGTTACACTATCACCTATAATACCATGTCACCAACCTTCACCATCATAACCTTGATCACCTTGAAATATTTATCTAGGTGTCAATATATTGGCATCATGGATTAATAGAAGCTACAAGATAAACTATAGGAACTCAATGTCTTATCCCAACATAGTGACATTGCATCATTAATTCAAGCACATTGTAACATAGAAATTATTTTTCCCCTTCAATGTTCTTGAGAGCAAAATACATCCCATGCCAATATTTTAATTAAAAAATAAGTTTGACAAATTTTATTATGATATTTTAATTAAATTAAAATATGAAAAATAACAATAATTTTTTTTAAATGAACATAATGAAATTGATGATCTGGGATTCATTTAAGAGCTATGAAATTATCTTTCATTACATTATTTTCATCTCTATAAAAAGTCACCTCTCACCAAAATAATGGATCTAATAAGTATAACGGTTGTCCATTTATAATCATCTATAATTAATATTTTATTTTTTGAAAAGGTACCTCATATTTTACATGTTTTCATAATCATTATTTTAAGAAATTCTTTATGTCATTTTTATTATGATTATAGTTAATCCTAATTATAATTGGACTTGTCAAGATAAGTGAATTATAAATTAAATTGAATAATTTCAATTTAGTAAATACATGGTATTCCTTAAATATAATATTTACATGGAGAAATAAATCACTATTAATGATGATCACTATTTATGCTGATGAGGTGGCATGTCACTATTCATATTGATGAGGTGGCATTCACTATTCATACTAGTAAGGTGACATGTGGGGTGAATTTATCCACCAAAGCATGTCAGAAACCTACTTTTGTTTGATATGTATGGGTTTGGGATGAATTTTTAGTGGAACTCCATGATTATGAAGTGATCACTTGTCAAAAAATGATATATTTTTTACCTTTTTTGACTCTTGTGCAAGTTGGATTCTAGGACCATAATTCTAGATTAATCACCTATGTGAAGTGGGGCACATTTCTATGTGGGATATAATGAATATAGGTTTTAATTTAGACAAAAGGATATCCTCTACCTTTTTTGAACTCTTATTAACATGGGAGATAAAGACAACTTTATTGATTGACCACCCACGTGGAATGGGATAAAATTTGAGTGGCACATGTTAGAGGGGTCTAAAACAAAGTGGAACACATGGTGAATCACTTTTTCTTATTGATGAATAATCCCTCCAAGTGGAGGATGGATAATTTGTTGGAATCCTTTGAATTTTCTCTCTTGTTCTTCATTCTTATATTTATATAAATGGATTGTAATCCATGGCATTTATAGGCAAGGGTAGATGTACTGAAGAGTGGAAGATTTAGTTGTAAGCTTTGCAAAGCATCCTTGGTATGTTTGTATGAGAAGATTTATAATGTGTTGAAAAATTCTTTGAGACTTGAAGAAACTAATGATAATTGGTTTGAGTTATCGAAGAGAGATTTGTGTTTGTAATCTCTATGTATGCTTATTTTCATCATTTGGTATTAGAGCAAGTTCTAATCTTGCTACCTTATTTTCCAAATTATTGTGGGTAGAAAATAAGAGAAGGCATCTTCCAAAAAATGAGATGTTTTGGGTAGATGGTGTTAGATTGAGTTTGTGTTTTTTTTTATAAGTGTAGTAAATGGAGAAGAAACTAGTCTAGATGATTATGGAGAAAAGAGGTTCATCTTTGAATGGACAAGAAAATTCAAAAGATATCATGACTTGGATAGTTGAGCTAGAGTTACATTTTGATAAAGATAATGTTGAAGAACCCAATATGGTAAAGGTTGTAACCAAGTGATGAGTGGAGTTATATCCATGTGTTGGAAGGATCTCTAAGTGAGGAGATAAAGGATAGGTATGTGAGTAAGAATATATGGTTTCTAAGTTGATGCATGAACTTGTGCACCTAAGAATGCAAGTAGCGTGGATGAATAAGATTTGCGTGATGAGTCTTGAGAGAAATGACAAGAAGAAGGTTGCCATGAAAGGCAATATGAGAGGAGAGATATCATGTGATCACCCCATAGGTGAATAAATCCTGAAGAATATGTTGGATATATGAGTGAAGATTTGAGCCATGAAGTGTTATAGATGGAGGAATAAAGCATCCAAAAAGAGGTACATGTGAAACAAGAGAGAAACCAAATAGTGTTGCAAGTTTCCTTCATGGAAGCTTTGGAGGAGGTTGTTGTGAAAGAAAGTGTACCCAATGAGAGTGTATCAGAGGTTTAGCCATGTGATAGAGATGAGAATAGAGGTATAACTTAGGAGAGGAAAACCTTGGAGGTGGTTGATATGGATATTTTGAGAGTCCATTATGAGAGTGAAAATCATGAGAAGCATGATAACATTGAAGAAGATTTGGACAACATGACTTTGAAGCATGATGAAGTAGTGGATGATGATGTTTTAGACATGAGAGAGGATATCCAAATGGTATTATATGATGGTGTGAGTGATCCAATAGTTGGTAGGATAATGCATGAATAAATCCAAGTGAGATTTAGGTAGAGGTGGTTAGATGACAATGGTGGGTTTGAACCCACATGGGAGAGTGAGATGCATGATAGAGAATATTGGTGTAGGATGGCTTATGGTGGTAGGTGTGATACCAAATAGAGAGAGAGAAGGAGTAGATATATGAAGATGAGATAAGGAGAACCAAAAATTAAGAGCTAGAAGTGGATAAGAATGAAGAAAAAATTATTGTGCTTCTTGGTGTGTTGGAAGGGGATATTGTGGTCATTACATTGGGTGACCAAAAGAGTGGTTCTACCACTTACCACCTCCATGTGATTTGGTGCTCACATTTTAAAACCTTGGGTATCTAATATGGGAGCATCTAAGGGTTTGTGAAATCTTGAATCAACCAAAAATAAAGTGGTGTGTGTGTTCATATTTTTATGAGCTTACAAGGTTCAAAGTACAATTAGAGAAACTAGTATGAGCTGATTTATTTTCAACCATAGGAAAATGATCTGGAGAAATAAATCACTATTCATGCTGATTACGTGGTATGTCACTATTCATGTTTATGAGGTGGCAGTCACTATTCATACTAGTGAGTTGGTATGTGGGTCATAGTTATCCATTAGAGAACATGGGAAAACTTTGTTTTTGGATATTTATGGGTGTGGGATAAATTTTTATTGGGTATCCATGATTATGAAGTGCTCTCTTATAAAAAAATGAGATTATTTACCTTTTTTTACTATTGTGAAATTTGGGGGACTATATACACCCTAAATTGGTCAAGCAACCACACATATGAATTTTCATAGCCCTTTAATAAGAGACTCCAACTGAAGAATATGAGATTTTTTCACATTTAGCCATGTCTTTCATTTCTATCATCTTGGTCTTGTTCTATTCTTGAGTCAAATTTTTGCTTATTCATAATCATCTCAAACCTTTCAAACAATCATTCTACCTCAGCCAGGTCATGTTTTCTATCCTCTTTCCATCACCCTAGGTCTTGAGACTATAATACAGGAGTATTAGGGTTGGATTATAGCATCAGTGCCACCAGTGTCCATTTTTAGCACTCTTATCCAAGGCCATTTTGCATTTTAATGGTTAGTTTCTTTCACTAGTTGAGTCTTACCCCTTTTCTTAGCTTCATCATTAAGATTTTCCATGTTAGCCAAATGAAAATAGAGTTCCTAAATTCAAAATAAAAAGTATCCTATATAAATTATTTCATAAGGCATTTTATATCTAAAAATTACTATATTAGCACATTAGACATAATAAAAATTAGTCAATAATATAGCTCAGCATTCTGCATCACACATAGACTTGCATGTTTGATCAAGGAAGGGCCTAGACAAAACTCATTATTGCATATATCATGTATGTTGATTATGCATGCTCCTTAAGGGATAACTACATTGGATTTGAGACCCTAGATTGAGGGTTAATGTAGGTAGTGATCAGGATAGCAAGGGTTCTAAATCATGTGATTATTCTTCTCCTAACCTAGTTTCCCCCCACCTTTGCTGTTGATGTATTTATTGTTTACATGTGTGTAGATGAATATAGGTTTTTGGAGATTAAAATAGACCTATATCAATATTTTTAAACTTCTAGCCTCCAAAATTTGGTACACAAGTTCACACTGACCTGGCAAATAAAACCTAGAAAAATCAAATCCTCAGAACAACAACAAAAGAGGACTATAGTGTTGGTTCCATTACTGACCACTTTTGGCACTCTTGTCTAATCAAACAATGAAGGCCAAATCTAGATTATAGATAGTGTCTCAGTCTTACACATCAATTTTTAGCTCCTAAATTATCCATTTCAGTCCATTTTTAGATTTGTTTATTTCTTCTCCTCCTGTAAATTACTTGATAAAAATATATATATTTGCCATATTAAATTAAAATTTTCCCCTTACTCTAGACCTTATATTATTTAGGAACTAAACACTTGTTTCCCAAAAATAATGAAACAATTAGTGAACCTGACTTACGTCGAACAATCCTAAAACCCTAGCTACACTTAGGGTTTTCCATTCATATTTTGTTTGAAAATTTAATTTCAAATTTTTGTGCTTTTATTCTATTCAAAATTATTTTTAGAATTTAAATTATTGGCATAATGTTCAAAAATTCTATTACCCTAACTCAAAACCCTAGATTTTCAAACTAGGTCCTCAAACCCCAAGCCTTCCTTCCTTGCAAAGTTTAGAAAAATATTTTGGAATTTTTATAAATTATTTACTTTGTCAAAAATAATATTAAAATTTCAATATTCATAGTTTTCTCATACAAAAATTTAATTTCAAATCTCTTATTTTTATATAAATTTTTGTGCATTTATTCTATTCAAAACTAATTTTAAAATTTAAAATCATTGCATAATTTTCCAAAATTCTAAAACCCTAGATTTATAAACTAGGTCCTCAAACCCCAAGTTTTCCTCCCTTATAATTTTTAGAAAAATGCTTTGGAACTTTTTCAAATTGTTTGGATATTCAAAAGTATTTTCAAAATCTCTATGTTCATAATCATTTTTCCATTTATTTGATCAATAATACTTTTCAATATTCTCTTTGGTGAAAGAAATAAAATGGACACTAAGGCACTTCTTCCCTCTCATCCTATAGATCAATTTTTAAAATTTTCTCATAATTATGACAATGAATGGACAAATTTGCAAAATTTCACATTAGCTAAAAATGTGGAAAATGATTTCATTTACAATGAATACAATTACTATTTTTGTAATGAATAATATGATGATATATGTGATTATGATAGCGAAGTACAAGTATAGGCATCTTCTTCTCTCAAACCTATCTCTTTCATTCCCTCTTCTAAAGAAAATGATTATGATAAATGGGAAAGGTACTTTTCACCTCATTCTCCTATGCACAATACACCAAATGAATAAATTAGTCATGCACTTCCAAGTGAACCTCTTATTGGTGATAATTTTATTCCATGTGAACCTAATCTCTCTCTCTCTCTCTCTCTCTCTCTCTCTCTCTCTCTCTCTCTCTCTCTCTCTCTCTCTCTCTCTCTCTCTCTCTCTTTCTCTCTCTCTCTCTTACTACTTCTATGTTCAAATTACAACAATATAAACAAAATAAAATAAAATTGTCAATGCATAGTTCAAATGATGCATCTCATGCTCTTAACTCTACTTTATCAAAAGAATGTCCAAATAAAAAATTATTCTCCTATTTCTCATATCATACATGAAAATGATGCATACACTCCATCCATGAATAACATTGATGTACATGATATTCCAATTTCAAATGATACTTTATTTCATATTAGAAAAGAATTAAATTCTTCACTTACACCTCTCCCTAGTTGAACTGAAAGTGATAACGAGTATGATAGTGGACATGCAAATGAATATGAAATTGAGAGTGATTATGAACAATATTACAATGATGAAAATGCATGGAATAATGATTATTATTATGAACAAAGTGAAGAAGAATATGCATCTCATGTTTCTAACTCTTCTCTCACTCTTCTTAAACATAATGCAATTCCAAATTTTGTTTCTACTTCTATGCATGATTCTATTTCAAATAATGCACATGTTCATGCTAATAACACATATTCTACTCCATTAAAATGTGATTCAATAAAACATAAAGATACCAATGAATCTCCCAAGCCACCCCTCACTATAGTAGAACCTAGTTCTCACTCTTCACCTAAATAGAATGGTAGCCCACATCCCTTTAGTAAGGTCCAAGTTACCATTACTCCCACAGTTAAAGTGAGTGCACCCCCTCTTTATGATATAATTTCTAAATTTAGCATTCCCATGGCTAAAATTAGCAATCAAATTTAACTATTAAATGAACCACTTGAAGATGCTAATGTAACATCCTAGGAGATTCTCTCTTTGATGCATGCAGTTGGTGAATTACAACACCAAGTACATCTCCTTACCTTGGAAAATAAGGATTATAAGTCTTGGATAGATGCTAATGATTAACATAGTAATCCAATTCTGAAGACATTCATAAAAGCTTCATTACCTAAGCATTTATAGATACCATCATTGTCTCACTTTGATGGAACTGGATATCCCTTTGTACACCTTCAAGACTTTCGAAAGGCTTTTCCATCTCATGCGAGTCCTTTGATTCTATTGAAATTATTTTAGTAGACATTAGCGGGGGAAGAACACAATTGGTTCTTTCATCTACTCCCTATTATCTCCTTGCACACATATGATGACTTAGAGGAGGCATTTCTCAGACATTACATAGCAAACATGGGCCCTTGTGTTACATAATATAAACTTGTAATTTTACATCAGAATACTTTAGAGTCAATTAGTGATTATATATTATGATTCAGGAATCACATGTTAAAATTGATATATAAACTAACATATTTATAAATTCAGCATATCTTTATTAAGGGGCTTCACCAACCTCTCCTTGAGCATCTACTATATGGGACAAAGTCTTCTTTTAGGCACTTATGCTATATAGTTTTAGATTTGAAAACAAAATTGGGATTGACTGAGGTAGATTCAATTGATTGGATTAATCTAGATTTCATAGCAGTATCTACATCTACAGCTCCTAACACACACACCATCCACGATGTCCTAAACAATATAGGAGACCACAACCAAAAACAAAACTAGTTAAGAACAAAGAGCCAATTTCTAGAGCACAACCTACAATATGCACTACATAGAACAACATCAGAGCACCATTATAGTTTGATTTAGATCAAGATAGCCCATTTATCATATTATCAACACTACTAGATAGGAGGTTATTCACATTACCTTCTCATTGATGAGATCCACATCTCTTACATAGACATCCACATTGACCCTTTTACAACTATCATCATATCCATGGACATAGAGATGATAATTGTTATGGACTCAGAGATTGCATTAATAAATGTGTTGATAATGGTATCATAGCATTCACATAGTGGGCATCAATATATCCTCCACCATGGAACCATAGACATCATTCATCTATGACTGAGTCATCCTAGTACATTCCATTATAGGAAACATCGCTCACTCATCACGAGAGAAATGTGGGTTCTAGGATAGAGCCTCATAGGAGATCTCCTATTCCACCTATTTAGAAGGTTTGGAATCCTGTACAGTGAGAGTAGCCTACGTAGAGCAGTGTAGTCCAAGAAGTACATAGTGTAGTTCTATATACATATCCAAAAGGGTCATAGACACTGCAACAGAGTAATACTCACAATAAATATTCACCACAGGTAGATTTTATGGGTCCTATCTCATGTAGCAATCCACTATGGTTAAGATTAAATGAACCCACATTGTATAGTACTACTCATGAGAAATATTCACTATGGATAGATTTTTTGGGTCTTATCTCACATAGAAACCTACTATGGTTAAGATCAAATGAACCCTCATCACAGGTTTCAGTTCCAGATTGATTTATGGCTAAGTCATACACATCAAAATAGAGGCCACAAAGTATATGATTAAGGATATACAAGCCTTATTCATAGCACACAATTTTAGTTTCATGATCCATAAAGTTATATTTTGTAGAGTCTCCATGCATAGTTATAGTTAGTATACAATAGATGGTATCAGATACAAAGGACATTCCTACACACCATGAGAAGTATGGACACTTGTTTAGCTGGATAATAGGATTCAAATAGTGATACCACACATAGTGATATGACACACATTCATATCATCATTTAGTTCATAGCTTCACTTAGCAGGGCAATGATAGAGCCAAAGGTTTAGCTATCCTTTAAATTTTTGAGCCACTCTCAAGGAATTAATATGCATAGCATGCTATTTTACATCTCCACATACTAACAAATAACATTCCTAATTTTCAATAACTATCCATGGCAAAGAACTAGCTTATCAAAAATCCATATCTTACCAAATCCTATTTTACCAAAATTAAACCAATGTAACTTATCCAAAAAAATTACCAATCTCAAACCAAATCAACTTATCCAAATAATTTACCAATCCCAAACTAGCTCAATTTATCCCAATGATTTCCCAATTATAAAACCAATAATTTTTTTGCACACATAATTACAAACCAAATAAAATTCTTACTTACATGCAATTCAAAATCAAAAACCTAACATCACACCTAAACATATAAAAAAAATCAAAACATATTTCAAGTACCATTTTACCAAACACATACACAACCTCAACATCAAATACCAAAGCAACTACTTCTACAACAACCATATGCAACAAATATAACAATATATTTCAAATCCCATAACACATTACACATGAGCCAAATCAAAGAAACACACACACACACACACACACACACACACACAACTAAGTTTTCATATACATATACACTATATCAGGTACAATAAATCATATATGGGCATCATTCCCTCAATATCTCCTCTAGTACTAGTCTCATAGTCCACTCTAGCACTTGATGACCTTGCACCTTCTCGAGCTCCTGAATGCCTCTTACAATGACTATCTTGCTCCAAGAACTAACCATTCTCCTTGTGCAAGTCCACATACTACCTTTAAATATCTATTTACTCATCCATTATCCACATACTCATCGATCCTTAATCAAGTGGAGGCATCTTATGCCTATCTAGATCAGCCCTCAACTCATCTCTCTCTCCTTTTGCTGTAACATATGTCGCTACAAATGAGTATAAATTCTAGCTATACTAGCACTCACTCTATCAACTCTCCTCCACTGCATCATCATGAACATGTCATGTTAGTTCTCAGAGTGTTGACTCAATGATGATCTCCTAGAACTCATCATCTCCACTTCCTCCCCTAGCAGGTGATTTATCATGAGCACCTTCCACTCCACCTGCACACAAAAGTACAAACACTACGTTAGACATACATTTTCAAGACAAGCTAAAACAAGCACAAACTTGTACATAATTTAAATATAATCAAAACATACCTCCCATCATCTAGATTGGTGCATGATCCTCATACTCTGGGGCATCCCCTCCATCAACAGGGTATAACAGAGCCCATCGATGCCTTCTCTACCATGTGGCATATGCCTCTATGCATCCAACATCATGTACATCAGGAATATGTATAACTGCATCTCATACATCTAAAGCTAATGGTGATAACTTAGCCTTTGTAGGTCTTTCATGAGTTTTTACCCTCATTGGTGCTTGTGCACTCCTCACCCACACCCATGTTATCAAGGTCACATCTTGTGGTACCCTAAACTATCTAGTCACCCACTCATACTAAAAGTGCTCATACACTCCAACCCAGTGTTTATGTAGCCAACAACTAACCCTCATGTACCACAATTTCACTCCATCCATGGGCCACCCAAGGAATCCTCTATAGGGACTCCATATGATATCTTGAGCTACCAATATGTTTAAAACTCATCTATAGTGATCTATCCTAAGAGATCAAATAGCCAACATACTCAACTACATAATAAATTACAATAATAAATCACTATCACTACTTCTCTAATGTATTCTTGAAGGTACACCAATAATGTATAGGGACACATGATCAATAACATCTGTATCTATGTCATCCTACAATGTTACTTGTCATCCACTAATCTACAAATGCAAAATATAATACACATCCTCCAATGTTATGGTAATCTCTCCAGTAGGAAGACAAAAAGTACAAATGTCTACATTCCACCTCTCACATAAGTTAATAATTAGATACCTATCCCACTCCATAGTGCTTAGGTCACACACATAACCTAACCCTGCCCTATCCATCACAACTCTCTCATCAACTGACAAAGGTAATAATTTTAGGGCTCCATCTTTTGGCCTCTATAAAACTCCCTCATTCATAAATCAACCTATAAAAACACAAAAAAATAACATATGTATAAGTCAAATATTCTAAAGTAAATAGCCAAGCTAAACAATAATAGATAGCCAGTCAAAATCATAGAAAACTAGTCCTAGTGGACAATAATGTTGTAAAAGGACACTAGCATTACATAACAACAGCAAAACCTAGATAATAATGCTGAGCACTAAATAAGAGCACTAGAACTAGTGGAAATGTCCTAAAACACTTCAAAATAGATCAAAAACATTGTAAAAGGACACTAGCATTAGATAACAACACCAGAACGTAGATACTAATGTTGAGCACTAAATAAGAGCACTAGAACTAGTGGAAATTTCCTAAAACACTTCAAAATAGATCAAAAACATCAAAAATAGGCTTCCAAATAGGCAAAAATCACACTTTTTTGTGACTCACCAGGGTAACCTCTACATCAGCCTCCACCTAGGATACCGACTAGTCAAAATGGGTCATAGTAGGTGCTCATATTCTTAGCATATTTCCTAATCCAGAGCTCCAAATATCAAACTATTCAATGCAAAAATGAATTGAGAATCAATCCAATTCTTTGATATCAAACAACTTTCTCATTCAAAGCAAAATTCCATTTTTCCTATAATTTCAACCTCGTAGCTTCATTTTACAAATCATTTTATTCCACAAAATCATAACAATGATACCTTCAATATCACATGAGATTTTTTCCATTAATACATCATCTACCTATTATGGCATGCACATTTCTATGCAAATTTTTACCTAGACATCCACTTTGGTCCTAACCAATCTAAGACTCATTCAACTATCAAATAATCTAGCCTAACCAAGCAAAATCTCTTTCAAATTTCAAAACAACTTAGTCTAATTAATCAAACAACTTCTCAATCAATTCAAACTATACCAACCTCAATTTTATCATTATGCCACTAGTCATCACTTTTGGTTCAACCTCCTCTATCACAAATCTTGTCCCTCTCCCCAAAAGGGGGCATCATTTCTACTCTTCCTATTCCTACACTTATTAAACATGCCTATCCACTCTCATAAATGGATACACCATGGTTCATACACCTCCAATTTTTAGATTATTGGATTTATCTTAGATTGGTTGAAACATATAGTGATTTAGACTACATGGGTCACTTAACATGGTTCTGACACCTCCAATTTTTAGATTATTTAATTTAGCTTAGATTGGTCAAAATATATAGTGATTCAGAATACATGAGTCATTAAGCATTACTCAAGACATTCAGAGGGACATACCTTTATTTTATAGATACACAAATTAGTCAGATATATAATGGTTTAGATTAGATGGATTCATAGTGACTTTGATATAGATTCAAACTAGATACTAGATTTGGGGACATGTACATTACTACACATCTCACACATACAAATTCATACAACATGACATAGCTACAGGACTAGATAGCAAATTATATGCATAGTGCAAAGTACATTATTTTGATCTCTAGTTTTTCACATGAGATATGGCATGATAACTATTTCATATGTGGTTATACATATTTTTAAACTATACATATGCATCACTCATATCCCATATTTGGGGACATGGCACAAATGTTCATGTTCATCATCTAGGATTATATGAATTAGAATGGAAATACATGCCATTATCTTCTTACATAGTTACCATAGTTTTATATTACACCAAGTTGTACCTAAGATGTTACCAGGTTGGATCGTATGATTGTCTATAGTGGTTGGCATGTAGCATTACCCAAACCCAGATTATATGAATTTGTGTGGGACAAAAGGTAAATATTGGTTTTGGAACTCTGATAACTTTTTAGTTTTAGTTTAGATTACTTAAAGTGGAGGCATGAAAATTTTTTCTCTTCACAACATACAAATTCTATACACACATTCCAAATTAAATGAGTTTGCATGGGATAGATGGCAAACATTAGTTTTGGACCGTTGAGAATTTCTCATTCTAGTCAAATTTAGCATAGGGGGAAAGCATTTCCCTCTTTCTCCATGTTATATAGATTCTACTTCTAGATTCAATATAGGGGGCATTCATTTCAGGGATTCATTCTTTGGGCACTATTAAGCTCTCCATCCATTTCCCTAGCCAAGAAGTGAGTTGGACCCTTTTTTTAGCACACTTATCTCCATGCAGGTAGGTTTAGGTATGCATTTTATTTTCTTTCTTTTACTCTAGTACTTCATTTTATTGTATCACTATAATAAGAAAGGGGTGAATGTATACATTATAAATTGGTCAAAAAACCACACATATCATGTTTTTCATAGTCTTTTCACAGGAGACTTTAACTGAAGAATATGAACTTTGTTCACATTTAGCCATGTCTTTCATTTATATCATCTTTGTCTTGTTCTATGCTTGAGTCACCTTTTTTCCTATTCTCAGTCATCTTGAGCCTTTCAAATAGTCATTCCACTTCAATTAGGTCAGGTTTTCTATCCTATTTCCATCCCCCCAAGTCTTGGGACTATAGGATAGGAGCATAGGGGTTGGACTATAGCATCGGTGCCATTAGTGTCCATTTATATCACTCTTATATAGGTCTATTTTAAGTTATAACAGTTATTTTATTTTTCTAATTGATTCTTACCCCTTTTCTTATCTTCATCCTTAAGTTTTCCCATGTCGACCAAATGCAAATAAAGCTCCCAAATTTGAAATAAAGAATCTCCTATATAAAGGACTTCCCAAGGCATTTTATATCTATCACTTACTACTTTAGCACATTAGACATAATAAAAAATAGTCAATAGTATAGCTCAACATTCTGCATTAGACATAGACTTGCATGTTTGATAAAAGAAAGGCCTAAGTGAATGCCATTCTTGCATCTATTGTGCATGTTGATTATGCATGTTCCCTAAAGGAGATTGACATTGGATCTGAGAACCTAGCTTGAGGGTTAATGTAGGTAACAATAAAGATAGTAGGGGTTCTAGATCATTGGATCATTCTTACTCTAACCTAGTTTTACCCCCTTTTCTATTGAGGCATTTGTTTTTTACATGTGTGTAGATGAATACAAGGTTTTGGAGATTAAAATAGACCTACAATAAGCTCTATTGACTACCAACCTCTAAGATTTGGTACATAGGCTCACACTAACCTGGAAAATAAAACCTAAAAAGCTTAGATCCTTAGGATAAAAATATAAGAGGAGTAATATAGTGCTGGTGTTACTACTATCCACTTTTGGTGCTCCTGTCTAATTACAAAATGAAGACCAAATCTATATTCTAGATAGTGTCTCAGTCTTGTACATTAATTTCCAGCTCCTAAATCATTCATTTCAATATATTTTTAGATTAGTTTATTTCTTATCCTCATGTAAATTACTTGATAAAAATATTTTTTAGCCATGTAAATTAGATTTTCCCCCTTACTCTAGACCTCTTATTATTTAGGACCTAAACACTAGTTTCCCAAAAATAATAAAACAAAGACCAAGACCACTATTCTAGATTGATCACCCATATGAAGTACATCACATTTTTATGTGTGGGATAATGAATATGAGTTTTAATTTAGACAAAAGGATATTCTCTGCCCTTTTTGGACTCTTGCGCATGTGGGTGACAAAGATAAATTTATTGATTAGCCACCCATGTCATAATGTTAGAGTGGTCCAAACCAAAGTAGAGTACATGATGGATCACCATTTCCTATTGATGAATAGTCCCTCGAAATTAAGGATGGATAATTTTTTGGCCTCCTTTTCATTTTATCTCTTTTATTCTTCATTCTTGTATTTATTTAAATGGATTGTAATCCATGCCATTTTTAGGCTAGGCTATATGTGGTGAAGAATGTAACCTCTATTTGTAAGCTTTGTAAAGCCTCATTGGTATGTTTGTATGCCAAGATTTTTAATTTGTTGAAGAATTATTTGAGACCTAAATAAATTAATGATAAGTGGTGTGAGTTGTTGAAGAGAGCTATGTGTTTTTAAGCTCTATGAATGTTTATTTTCATCAAATATAAAATTGTAAAAACTATTATATTTTATTAGATGCATAAGAATCTCATATAACCATGAATGAATATTTTTTAAATTTTTAGTAAAAAAACCATGTTTTCACAAAATACATGACATATTTCAATTTAAATATTTTATATGTTTAATATAATTAATTTTATTTCATAATTATTTTTATATAAATATTATTCTATATTTATATTTAAAAATAATTATATTGTTGGAAATATGATTGTCATTGATGTCAAAAGGTACATTATGAGCATGTCATTAATTATCAAGGATGAATATGATACTCATGGATATCCTATTAGAGGTCATAAATGAATGAAATTCATCTAGTTCTTCATAATGATCATCCATACAAAAAATAGATGAGAAGGCATTTTACTGACATCACCATTATCACATGTGAATGAGTATGGGGGAGCTAGTAATATGGCTATGATCACATTAGTTGCTATTTATTATGCATTTAATTCTAGGTCATAAAACTAAGCACAATAATATTTATGTAGGTTCAAAGTTAGCCTTCTAGGCAAAATGAAATGGTCTCCATACTTAGAGAAATTTTGCACAAGGTCATGCAAAGTTGTCATGGTTTTAAATATATCATTTATGGACATTTTAAAAAGAAACATATAGTATATATGTCATGGGATTTTCATGAACATCTTGAATATATGTACTACAGGTTCAATTGAGAAGGAATGAGCTCAAAATTGAATATCTTTGCTCTCAAACTAGATAGGGTTTCTCAATAAAACCCTAAGGGTTTATGTCATGGCACGAATAGGAACTTTATATTTTGATAGTGATTGGCTATATCTAGGACCCGATAGCTTAATTTATAACTTAATCCTTTGTCATTGTTATGAAAATGTCCCCTCAACCTAGCAATTACTAGATCGAATAGTTATCAAAAGAATTAATATTTCCTAAGTCTTAGAATTTATATTATGTCCCTGTTTGATCAATGGCTAGTCCTTAATCAGATATTGGAGATCCAATGAAGCATGATGAAGTTAAATTTTCAAAAGGAGCTCCAATTAAATGCATAAGTGACAAGTGTCACATTCACAGAGTTTAATAGATAGAGACCTAATGAGCTTAAGCCTGTCAGAGTTAATGATCGAGCTTGTTAGAAGATCTGATGGTGAGTAGGTAATCATAACAGAATGTGTGAACCTAGATGGAAAAAAGTGATCAAAGGTTATCAATAAAGTGGAGAATTAAAAATTGAGTATGTTTGAGAAGATCAATGGAGCGAAAGCAATCTAAATATATAAGAAGTAGTGAGAAGGGAGAAAGAGCTCAATATTTAATGACTAGGTAGAGATAAAGATCTTGCATCTTCAAAGATTGAACAACACATGGAATCCCATATTAGAAAGATTGAATGGATGCATTTTTAAGTTGATAAATCTAAAGTTCAAAATCATACAAAGATCTAATGGATATCATGAGCCCGTTAGAAGATGATCGAATGGATGTGTTTTAAAGTTGAGTCATTTGAGTGTGGACCATCAAATCATAGCACCAAAGGTAAGATCAATAATTGACATTTAAAGTCATTTACAAGAAAATGGTTAGTTGTAGGAACATGTAATAACTTATGTATAAGCTCTATATATTTAAATAGATAATGAGATTAATCGATCCAACTGATCAAATATACTTTGAAGAGCTTGTGCATCAAAATTTGTGTCTAATAGATGCTATAAATAGTAAAGAGACCTATAATTACAATTATGATGCATGGAATCAAGATGTGGAAAATTATAGTTCAAGTATTAATAAACTAAAGTCCAAAACTGATATGATTAGTTAATAGTTTAGGTATGAACATATAAAAGATATGGAATCCTAGATCATTTTCTTATAAGTTATCTAGGACAAAGGAAAATGTGCTAGAATATTTGCATTTGATAAAAATAAAGGCAATGATCAAAACCCAATAAAGTGTGTCAAATATAATATAATAAAGACACAAAACTAGAGAGGAGAAGAGAGGAAGAAAGGCACAAAGAGAATGTGTAGAGTATGATTGATTTCAGATTATACCTATAAAAAAAATAGAGATTCAGATTCATGTATGAATTTGATTTTTAAATTGGAGTTGTAGCTCCATAAAAGAATCTGATAGGTCGGTGCCATTAGAGAAACTAAGTGGGTGCTTAGATTAGGGAGTGGGTGATTCTTTAGAGTTGTGCTCTTAAATTAGGGGATTGTTGTCTCCTTAAAATTTCTGACCTTAAACATTGTAACCAATGAGGTTTGCTAGTGAGGTTTTGAACTGTGAGACTAGATTAGAATAGTAGATTCTATAAAATATTCTTAACATGGTTTTGGACTTTGGGTTTTCCATGTATAAATATTATATCATGTGTATTTGTGTAAATATGATATATACATATTTGACTTAATCTACATATATATTTTAATCTTCATTAAAAGTACCTAAAGGACTAGTTTTAGTTAATATATTGATTCACCCCCCTCCCAGTATCTAGTTGTGTTCCAATAATTGGTATCAGAGCCTAGGGTTCCTTGAAAAAATCTTAATCATCTTAGGTATATCTTGGAACATTAAACACAAATTGGTAGTCGAGATGGATCTTCATCAAACAAATCACCTCTCTTTGATGGATCTAACTATGCATTTTAGAGCATAATAATGGAAGCTTATTTATCCTCATTAGGTTTTGATGTTTGGATGCATGTGTTAAATGGATATACAACCCCATTCTACAAATCCTACTAATCATAATACCAATAAGGCATATGAGACCAATGCCAAGGCATAGAATGCTATTCTTTGTGGACTATCAAATACTGAGTTTGTCAAAGTGATGCATTATCAAAATTCTCAAGAAATATGGAAAAAACTAAAGAGCATCTATGAAGTAAATGACAAGGTAAAATAGGCCAAGCTAAACACTTACAAAGGCAAGTTTGAGAGCCTTAAGATGAATGAAGAGGATAAGATTGCAGACTATCTCCTTAAGGTAGATGAATAGTCAATGCAATCAGAGGCCTTAGAGAAGAAATGAAAGAGTTAATCATTTTCAAGATCTTAAGATATTTACCATCAACATATGATTCTAAAATTTATATCATATAAAAATCAAGAGATCTAGATAAACTCACTATTGATGAGTTACATGGGACCTTCACAACCTATGAGATGAGAGTGGGAGAGACAAACACCTTCAAGAGAGAAGTTGCATTCAAAGTTACCAAGAAAGAAAAATTAGTAACATCCTCATCTAGATATGAGGAGACTAATGAAGAAGAAGCTAACTTTATTAGGATATTGAAGAGAGGATATCAAAATTACAGAGGTAAGTTACCCTTCAAATGCTTTAATTGTGGTAAAGTAGGACAGTTTTTTGCTAAATTCCCTCATAATAAAAAGGATAACTTTGAGAAAGTAGAGAGTAGAAAAAAGGTGAAACCCTATTAGCTGAAGAAGAAGAATTTATTCAAAAACAAGAAGAGTCTATACAAAAAATAAGGTAGTGAATCAATGGAAGATAGTGATAGTTCGAATGATGATTATGACTATGATTTTATGGCTAAGGGAAATGAATCCCTGTTCATGATAGTAGGATCAATTCATGTATATGTAGATCAAGATGAAGTTGAAGACTTAGATGAAGAAGAGGAAGAAGAAGTGGACCTTGAATGTGAACTCATCTATGATCTAGATGACATTGATAAGCTATGAAAAAAGAGCTCAAATCAAAAGAAGCTTGGACAAAAGGAAATTGAGAAAATGTCTAAAAAACTTGAGAAATCTGATTAGATGATAGTAATTCTAAATACACAAGTTGAAGAGTCTAAGAGAATATAAGATGTATTCAAACTTGAGCTATAATCTAACTATGATGAATGTATAAATATAGAAGTAGAGATAGTGGATTTGAGAAAAGAGCTTGAAAAATATAAAGGTCAACTAAACAAAAGTCTAAAGTTGATAGGAGGATCAAAAATTTTGGATGAACTAATCAAAATCCCTCAAAAGAGAGATTAGGTATTATTTATGAAAAGTAAAATATTTCTACTACTAGTACATCTGCTAATCTATATGAAAACTTCAAAATAGAAGGGAAAATTGAAGTAATTAAAGAGAAAGCTAGCAAGGACACAAAGAAAGACTCAAACATATTTGATGTGAAGAAAGATAAACTTGAGGAGAAGCTTGAAGAGAAGAAGATAAATGTAGCTGATGTAGATAAATACACCGAAGTGAGAGATTTGAAGAAGCCAAAGCTTAGAAGATCTCCTCATGTTGTACTCTGAAATGCTATGACTAGGTACTCCTCATATTTTTATGGCTATTATTATAGCTATAATCATTTTGGTCATAGGGCTATTGATTATAGAGTTGTACCTAAAATGAGAAAAAATTTAAGTAGAAAATCATTCACTCCTCTGTTAGATGCAAATTTAATGTCTTATAATTGTAATAATTTTGGTCACATAGTTGAAAATTATAGAACAAGTTTTATAAGATAAAAAATAAAAAATAAGAAGAAAGGCATGCCTCCCTATGTGAACAAAGGCTCAAAATTTAATGAGAAGAAGCAAAATAAAAAAACCCAAGGATGTGTGGAGAGTAAAAAATCAATCCATGATTTCTCAAACTGCACTCCATGCCAAAGAGAAGAATTTGTGGGTGATAGACAATGGCTACTAAAAACATATGACTGGTGATAAGAGCAAGTTCACCAAATTGAGAAAATGTAAGGAAGGATCTATCATCTTTTGAGATAACACTACAATAAAGATAAAAGGTAAAGGAACCTTGAACATAGATGGAAAACTACCAATACATGATGCCATTTATGTTGAAGGATTAAAGCATAATCTGCTAAGTGTCAGCCAAATGTGTGACAATGGATACAAAGTCAAATTTAATGTAGAAGGATGAAATTTAAAGGGATATAAAATAATAGTTGTAAAAGGGAAAAAGACTAAAATTAACATCTATAATCTTTTTCAAGTAAATGGTAATAGTTATCTTAGAGGAAATATTGATGAGAGTTGGTTATGGCATAAGAAAATGGGTCATGTCAACTTTGATAACCTAGTCAAAGTAAGCTCAAATAATTGTGTAAGACATATGCCCAAGATAACTAAACCTATAGATACTACCTGTAAGGAAGTTAACAAAGGTCAAATTTTAAACAAAGGAGTATGTAACTATAAAGCCTTTATAATTAGTTCATCCAAGATAAAAAGATCAAAATTTGATCTTTGTGGTCCTAAAAAGATAAAAAGATCAAAAGAAGAGAGATACTTCATTTTGTTTGTAGATGATTACTCAATAATGACATGGGAAACCTTTTTGAAGTATAATTCATAAGCCTTTGTGTTTCTATCTAATTTTTACTTTTTTCTTAGTGTTGTAGAAAAAGAAACTAATTAAGGGTGTCTAGGAGAATACTTGGTAAACGTGCACTCATTGAAATCCAAAGTTTTTGAGAAATCTTCTTTAGATAGGGAATAATACTTACAAATAAGAAAATAAAACCACAAAACTTGTTGGTTAGACACATAGTTGAGTGGATTGCCTAGCATGAGCTAGGTCCTAGAAGCATGAGCTTTCTAGGAAGATGTCAATCCACCTAATTTAAACACTTAAGTTTTAAATGATAAAATAAATATAATTACATTAAATGAAAACAAAATTTAACTTAAAATAACAAATAACTAAATTTAATACAATAAAGTTAAATGCTTTGCTAAAGATAACTAAATGAAAGCAATAATTTGATTAACACTAATGCTGAAAATTAGTTAAAGCAAGGTTGTGGCTTCGATTTGGTAATTTGACAAGGGTAGAAATATAGTTTTGTTGGGGTTGGTAAATGGATAAGGTGGTAATATTATTAAGGTGTTTAAAGGGTTAAATGATGGTTGGGAAGTAAAAAAAGGTGAAATTGTGGTTAAGAAGGTAGAAGTGGGAAATGGTGGTCAAGGAGGCAAAAAAGGGTAAATGGTGGTCAAAAGGAAAAAGTGGGTAAAGGGTAAAAGGATAAGATGACAAATGGATAAAGGAAAAATGGTGAAGGGAGCTAAGAGGTTAAGAAAAGAAAGGGCCAAATGGAAAGCAATATTGAAATTAAATAAACAAAAGAAAATATTACCTTCCAAGCTTGAAGAAGAAAGTTAATGTTGTTGATGATGATGATGATGATGATGATGATGATGATGATGATGTTGTTGAAGATGATGATGTTGGATTTCATATATGATAGAGTTTTTGGGATTTTAATTCTTCTAAACTCCAAGATGATGATCTCCTTCAAAAGTGGAAAACCTGTAACAAGAATGCTTTTTTACCAAAACCCAACTTAACCATGGGTGAAGGAGAAGGGGGTACTTATAGAATTTGTTATCAAGAAACATGCCAAAGAAGTGGAATAGTTAAGTATGGAACCATTTTCCAAGTGGAGTCATAAATGATAAAGGGGATAAGTGTGATGGGATTCCCACCTTGTTTGTTTGTCTCCCACCTTGCATATGAGTCCAATTTTGAGTGGAAATCATGCACATGGACCCAAATGAGGCCAAAGGAATTTACATCATGTTTGGATAAGTGACCCATGAATTTTGGCATCATTCTCATGTGGTTACATGGGTGAATCAAATTATAAGGGTGGTGGGATTGGTTTTTCTCCCACCTTGCCTATGAGTCCAATTTTGAGTGGAAATCATACACATGGGCCCAAATGAGGCCAAAGGACTTTTCACCAAGCTAATTTGTCTTTTGGCTAAGTTCCCCATGAATTTTATCACCACTCTCCATGTGGATGCATGGGTGAATCAAATGATAAGGGTGGTGGGATTGGTTTATCTCCCACCTTACAAATGAGTCCAATTTTGCATGGAAATCATGCACTTGGGCCCAAATGAGGTCAAAGGAATTTCCGCCAAGCTAATTTATCCTTTGGGTAAGTTCCCCATGAATTTTTAGACCACCTTTATGCATGAGGATAAAAGCACATGTTGGATGATGGCCTCATAGGGAGAAATGCAACATACTTCAAAGGAGGGGCCTTTAGATGCTTAATGATGTCATTAGGTACCTTGGAGGAGGGTCCTAGGTGGGGTATGATGTCCCACTTCAAGCCACCTCACTTCCAAGCCATGTCACTTTCCATATCACTTTCTATATCACCTTCCATGTCCCTTTCCTTGTCACATGTGATGCTACCTAATGTCATCATGAATAGTAATAATAGGTCCCACAATGAATAGTGATAGTGAATAGTACTATATATATAGTGATTTGGTTAGGTTAAGAGGTGTTGGTTAAGGGTTAGTACAAATCACTTGGTCAAAGGTCAAGATGCCCCAAGTATGGGAGGAGGTATTCCCCCTCAAACTTGGAGTCGATGACGAAAAGTATAATTAGGTATAAGTTTGATAAGAGGTTGGTGCAAAAAAGTGTTGGGCATTTGAAACACAAACTTGTACACAAAATGTGATTAAATGTGATAGTCAATATCACACACAAAAAAAGATACCAATGTTGTTAAAATAAGTGTCAAATTTTAAGAGGCAAGTGACTAATGTATCACGTGACTGCAAGTATGGTTGGGCACACTTATTAGTCTCTTAGACAAGGTCAATGTTTTCAAAAGTATTCAAATTTAGAAGTGATACTTTAAAAGACACAGATGGTCTATTTGTGCACTAAGTGGTGAAAATTCAAATGTTCAACATGGCAAGATTAATTGGTATGGTAAAAAAGACCAAGACAAGGTTGTCACAAAAATATACAACAATTAGTGTCAAAATGGCCAACATCGAGGTGGAGAAAGGTGAATGGGTGGGGATGGGTTGGTATGGGGCGGTTGAGCTGACTCCAAATGCACTAGGCCAAATAGATGTTCCCTACATAGTTATATGGATAAAATATCCAAAATAATTTCACAACCAATGCAGTTATATAGTGGAGTTCAGATGGGTTATCCCAATGTGATATACCACATGGTTAGGTTTGGTGGAAGATTTTTAGAGAATGGGTATGCACCAAATATGGGTTGAGGTTTTGGATAAAAGTATCTCCAAAAGGTGGGTTGATTATTCATATATAAGGATTTGATGTTAATGTTGTTATGATCTTATTCATGGTCAGGGTTATGATGTTTTGATGGATGATAGTTGTGGTACATAAGTAGGTTAGATAACAATACTAGATGTGGGAAAAGACATGAAAAATTATGAGACATAGGTCTACATGAATCAATGATAAATGAATAAGAAATGAGGTATAATGTTTGTTTGTCGACAAAGATGAAACAAAACCCAAAGTTAGATTGGCTTAAGAAACATAAGCCTTTCAAATACTTCACATTAGCATGCATTGGTTGATAAAATAAGTTTCTTGATCACAGTGTGTTAAGCAAGCTCTAAATCCCTTAATTTATAGATAGTATAAATGGAAGATGGGTGATAGGTGGTGTGAAGGATAATGGGTAATATGTATGATAACCTTATGTGGGTTAGTTTTCCCTTTCTATAGGTGATTCAAGAATTATAATAGATAAGTCCATGTCATATTCTATATGTAGACTGATCAATACAATAAGTCTACATGTGAAATCTTATTGTGGCTTCCAACTTATTATGTTGTTTGAAAGCTAATTATGGTTTTAGATTTTGTTGTGGTAGTGGGTCTTTTAATTTATTGTTGTATATGAGAAGCTGATTGATGTAGGAAGCTTCTAAGAAATTACTCTTCTTTTGACAAACATAACTTATCCATCTTTCAAGGGAGTGGTCTAAGTTTGTTGGCTTTGTTTAATGGTATTGATATTTTTCCTTCAAGGGAGTAGTCTACCTTATATTTGGAAAATTTTAAGTTATTTTTGGGCAGTTGTCCTTCAATGGAGTAGTCTAAAATGCTTAAGCTATTGACCCAAGTAATATTTTGGTATCCATATTATTTTTGGATGTAATGTTTTTAGACATGGACATGTCTAAATAGGTTTATAATTTTACCTTTATGAGGGAAAAACTTTAACACATGATGGTTAAATGATAGGTGAAAGGAGGTGTTTTGAGAGACAATGACCATGGGATTTCATCTTGTGAGAGACAAAAAGTATCCATGAGAACCATGCTATGGGTAGAGCCATGGTACCCATATTTAGGATTAGGTTATGACTATGATGGTTAATCACATGGTTCTATGTTGTAATAAATTATATTTAGAAGTAGAGGAGAAAGATGGGTGAAAGTGAGAATCTCATTAATCAAGGAATGAGCTTAAGTTAGACAAAGAGTGAGCTTGATCCTTCTTTAATAGAAGAATAGATGCATATGTAAAGTATTGAGAGGATTAGGTTTTGGTTTGCCTTTGAGTGAGGATAAATGATAAGCTCCTGATCCATACATATGGTTATGATGTAAGGTCCAAGCCAATTGAAAGCAAACATACCTCATTTAATTTTCTCCATGTTTGTCATGTGTTAGTTTTCCTTTAGGATGAGGTCTCTAATATTGAAGTCTCACATTTTTAGATGCTTATTATAATTTCACTTGATATGTGCTTACTAGATATGAAGGTGGTTAAATGTTGTGAGGTGATGTTTGTCAAGTAGTTCAAGTTAAGCTAGATGATGCTAATGATAATATTCTTCAAAAATAAGATCTTGAAAATATATGCAAAGAGAGAGAATTTGGACTTCAAGAGGCAAGATTGCCTCTACTCTGAAGACTAAATAGAAAGGGGTTGTACCTATAGAGGTTTGAATGCTAGTGTGATAGGCCCATAAAGTGAATGGGATGTGCAAGTGCCAATCCCAACTTAAAGCACTGATGACTTTGGTTAGCATTTTGTTAAGGATTTTATTAGAGGCTTCCACATATGCATTTTCTTATGGATAATAAGATGAGGAAAACCTTAACTTAAATCCAAATGTGTCACATAGACCTTAGACTTTCTTGTTTTTGAAAGATTTTCCATTATAATGGTGATCTTAGGAGGAACACCGAAGTGACAGATGATATGATGGTTGATAAATTTGATAATTTTCTTTGTTTTGGTTGAGATAAGAGGAATAACTTCCATCCACTTTGTAAAATATTTTGTGGCTATGATGATGGAGGGATGTCACTGTGAAGAATGGGGGTTTATTTCCCCAATGAGATCAAGCCCACATTGTGAGAAAGGCAAAAAGTATTAAGATACTTGGAGGCTATTGACTAGTGCATGATGTAAATTAGCATGGTGTTGACATTTAACACACTTTTTTACATAACCACAATAGTCTTGGTTGAGGGTGGGCCAATAGTATCCAAGGTGAAAGATACGTTTAGAAACTGCTAGACCGCTAAAGTGTCACCCATAGATCCCATCATGTGTTTCTCTAATGGCATAGGAAGTTTCATGGTTGTGTAGGCAATGAAGAAGGAGACCATCAAAACCATGTTTGTAAAGGATTCCCCCTAGTATGGTGTAATGAGAATTACTTTGAACAAAGGTTATCTGGGAGTTCTTAGAAAGGTTGGGAAGAACAATGCCTAGGTTGAGGTAGTTAAAAGTTTGGTCATACCAAATGTCAAATGGGGATTCATCCACACTAAAAATGGTAGGGAAGTCAGATTGGTTAGATGAGAATGTGGTAAAATTATGATTAGTGACAAATATTTTAGAATTATAAGACTAAGAAGGGATTTGGGAAGTAAAGTAAGCCATTATATCGATGATTTTGTTGGTAGATCAGGGAATAGATTAGACCAGGTAACATTTAAATGATGTTAACATTTTGTCAACTAAAATTTTGTATTTTTGTAAGACATCATTTTCACATTGATAATAGCCATTGACTTAGTTGACCATGAGCTAAGAATCTCCAAAGACATTGATTATCTTAATTCCCAAGGCTAGAGTGGTTTGGAGAACTATGACTAAGGATTCATACTCAACCATATTATTGGTGCATTAAAAATCAAGTTTGAAGGATAGAGGAAGGGGTTCACCATCAAAGGGGATAAGGATGATACTCTCGTCCACCATGTTGATACTTTAACCCATCAAAGAACATATTCATTTGATAGGTTATGTCCTCTTGGGAAAGAATAGTGATGGATTCATCTAGGAATTTAAGAGGAAGAAGCTAGTAATCTGTCAAAGGTGCTTCAACCAATTGGTCAAAAATGACTTGCCTTTTAATTAACTTTTGTTGAATGAAATCAAGATCAAACTCTGCTAAGATCAATAGTCACTTAGCCATTCACTAGTTTTGGTATGGCTTAGAATGTATGTACCTGAGTGGGTCGATGTTGGTTATGACATAGGTTTTATGGTGAAGAAGGTAGTGGCAGATTTTGGTGGAAATAAAAGTGAAGGTCAAGAAAATTTTCTCATTATGGGTATACTGTGTCTCGTATTCTATAATCATGTGACTAATGTAGTACATGACTTGTTCTCTATGTTGTTTATCTCATCGAGCCAACATTTCCCCTAAGGAATGGTGAGTGGAAAAGATATATAGGTAAAAGGGGTGGTCATATTTAGGAGAGGTGAGGATAGGTGGTGAAAAAAGTTACTATTTGAGTGATTCAAAAGATTTTTAACAATTACTATTCCATTTGAAAGAGACATCCTTATTCAGAAGGTGATAGAAAGGTTGGCATTGGTCTGAATGATAGGAAATGAAATGGTGAATAAATTGAAGCTTTCCCTATAGGATATGGATTTGCTTAAGGTTATTAAGAGGAGGCATCTCCAATATTTCCTTGAGCTTGGTAGGATCTACTTTTATTCCTTGAAGGGAGATGATAAAGCAAAGAAGCTTTCTTGAAAGGACACCAAAAATACATTTCTTAGGGTTAAGTCTGACATAAAAATGGATTAGGTATTTGAATATCATGCCAAAAACTTTTAGATGATCTTGGTAAGATTTGGATTTTCTTAATAGATCATCAACATATTCATCTATAATGGTGTGGATGAGGTCATGGAAGATGTAGGTCATGGATCACTAGTAGGTTGCACTAGCATTCTTTAACCTGAAAGGCATGAATCTGTGGCAAAAAATTCCTTAAGGGGTGGTAAAGGTAGTCTTATGTTGATCTTCAGGAGTAATAAAGATCTGATTATAACCCAAAAACCTATCCATAAGAGATAACATCTCATGGCTATTTTTAATATCAACAAGCTGGTCAATACTAGGTAGAGAAAAGTCATCCTTGGGGTAGGTGAGGTTAAGGTCACAAAAGTCCACACAAATGTGTAGACCCTCAGTGGCTTTAGTGATAGGTAAAATATTTGAGACCCATTGGGGTTAGTAAATGGGTTGAATGAATTTTACATATAGGAGATGCTTAATCTCTTCTTTGATGATAAGGGCTATGCAAGGATGCATTCATTGAAGTTTCTATTTAGCAAGCTTAAAATCATGATGAATGACTATGTTATGGGTAGAAATGGTGGGGTAAATCTTGGGCATATCACTATAAGACCAAGTGAAGGCTATGTTGTAGTCTTGGAGGAAAGAGGAGAAGTCTTGAAGTTCTTTAACATTTAATGATTGGCCTAATTTTACAATATGAGGGTTCTTCAGAGTGCCCAAGTGGATATCCATGGTGGATTCATTCAACATGGTCAAGGTGTTAGAAGGAAGGTATTTATGGATTGAAAAATCTAGGGCACCAAGGTAGGTGAGAATAGAATCATCATCTTGATGATAGATGGTGTTGATCGTAAGAGATATCATTTTTGACCATTTTGAGATGAATGAGAGGAAGAGTTTTAGTGTTTCCATACTTTTGATGGGTTAGAGGGCCCAAACTAATAGTATTGACTAAAAAAATAGGGTTGATGATGTTAAAATCCTTAGACTTTGAAGGAGGTTAGGTTGGTGAGAAGGGGGTGTCTTCCTCGATGGTGTCAATAGGTTTGGGTGAATTTATGGGTTCTTTAGGTGGTACAAACCCAAAGCGAAATGACTCATGAGGTTTTTAGGTTTTGATCAAAGGTAACTCATGAGGTCATTATTCATATCAACCAAGACCAAATTCCTTCTAGGAATACATATGAAGGTATAATTTAGTGAATACTAGTTTGTCAAGGTAGGAAAAGTTAGAGGTGAATGGTCAGATGGAAGCAGTAGTGGTAGGAGCAAGAAGTGGCCAATCAAGTCCCCCATATAGGAAGTTTGTTTGATGGTTGGGGGATTGAAAGGGATGATGGTTATAATGTTAGGGTCATAGGAAGGGTCATGTTTGAGGTTCCCTTACTCTTGAGAACTAGGGAAAGTATCCAATGCTAGAAGGTGATACTCCCATAATGAGAATCATTGGAACATAGATCCTGAGGGCTCCTTTATGTGGATCTATGAAGAAGGGATGGACAAGATAGTTAATGTTTCATTGATGGTTAGTGGTTGGGGTGTAAGTACTAAATGTGTGTTGGATGGGTATATGAGGACATCATTGGGGTGATAGGTCATGTTACATGTTGAGAAAGGATTTGGGTCTGCTTAGATATTGATGACCTAGCCCTCATGATGAAACTTAATGCATCGATAAAGGGTAGAGGGAACACATTCCATGGAGTGAATCTAAGATCTTCCCAATAAGATGTTGTATTGTAATTCTCCTTCCACAAAATAGAAGAGTTTAGGGAGTGTATGGGGTCTTACATGGATATGAAGGATGATGGTTCCCAAGGTAGTGGCCATAGTATCATTAAAGGATCAAAGGACCACTATGGATTCTAACATAATATTATCTAGTAAGTTGAGTTGTTTTTAATCATAAGATTATATGATTTTAATGTTAGATCCCCCATCAATCATCATTTTTTTGACATGGGTTTGGTTGATATAACTGATAATAAGAGTGGGGGATCTTTGTCCTTGGGGTAGATGGAAGGTATTGCTAAATTATTAAAGGTGACAAGGTTGTAGTTTTAAAGGGCACGAATAAAGGTGGCTAGAGGTTAAGGATCATTAGGTTTGACCTCAATGGATTGCAAGGCCTTTATGAGTGATTAGCAGTGATGGGGATAAGTATAAATCAACTCATACAAGCTCATTTTTATTTGGGTCTGGTGAAGCTGCTTAAGGATAGATTTTCAGATAGATATTGCATATGGGTTGGATTGTGGAGGTTTAGATTGGGGGACACCTAAGATAGAAAACTTAGGTTTGCTTGAAGATGTATATGGTTGGGTGTGGCTTACTTGGGATTTTAAAGAAGGGTAAGTCTAAGGAATGGACACCTTAGCCTTCCCTTTATCCTTTTGTTATGATCTGATGACCATGTTGATAGTATAGATAGAAGGAGAGGGTGAGGTAGTAGAGTGGTCAGACTCGTCTTCATTCTTAGGTGAGAGTTGAAGAGTGGGTAAGTGTTGGGTAGGTATGGTTTTTGTTTGGGTTGGTATGGGTGACATAGGAATTTCATCTATTAATATATTGTCCTCATTTTAAAGATGGTGGATAAGAGTTTGGAGAGTTTTACAATTTTTTGTATCATGACCAAGTGTCCTATGGTATAAACATATCAAATTGTTATTGAATCATGATGGTTTGGGATGTGAAGGGTTATAAGGTTTGATGGGTGGTAAGCTCAAGCAAGATGTTTGTAATAACTATTGGAGAATCATTAGGTAAGACTTGGATAAAGGTGGTAAAGGTTTAGTAGTTTTTGCTTTGGGTGTTGAGGTAGAAGGTTGTTTGCAAGTAGGTTTGGTGATAGGTGTCTTAGGTAAGGTGGTACACTTTGTTGATGGTTTTGGTTTTGGAAAGATGGTTGATGAGCTAGAGGTAGAGGATGATAAGGTAGGTAACTTAGGTATTGCTAGTGCAATTAAAAGAGGTGCATTAGGAAACAAGTGTGAAGGTGTAACCAATAGAGGTAGTGGGGTTTTGTAAAAATAATGGGCTTCATACTCAAGGTAGATGGATGAGGACTCAAAATGGAGGGAAAGGTTGAGGGAGGTAAAATTCAAGGCTTTGGTAATTTTGGTAGTGTTATCTCTTTAGTTTCTTTGGTTTTTGGTTTTGAAGAGGGTTTAGTTAGTTGGGTCTTGATTGGCTTCCATGGTTGAGGGTTGGTTAGTTTGGTAGAGGTTTTGGTTGGTTAGGTGGAGGCTTTGGTTGGTTGGTTATTAGAGGTGCTAGGTTGGTCTACCAAAGAAGGGGTTGTAGGTTATAATTTGGTAATATAAGGGAGACCTAATTATTTTCAAAAGTTAGATTGATCCATATCATAGTTGGGGATAAATTCCAATTTTTGCACTAGCTTTGAGAAATGTTTGATTCCCTAAATGGTAGATCTAAAAGATAATCTTATAGGTGGAGACATAAAGCTGATAACCTTGTCCTCTTCCTAAATCAAAGGATGCAAGGTTGGGATATATTTATCTTCTATGGGAGGATTATATAGGGGTATTTCTTTCTCAAGAATGATTTTTGTGAGAGGGGAGAGTTGCACGGTAATTGGTGAGGAAGGTAAGATGGGTGTGTGGTTTGGTGTGTCAGTCAAAGTGGAAGTTGGTAATTCTACCAGCTTAACTAATGGGGAAAGGGAAAGAGGTAATTCTTTGGTTTGGATTTCCAAAAGGGTAGAAGTTAACTCTATTACTTCAGTAAGTGGAGAGGGGTTGGTAGAGTTATGAGTGGGTTTTTGATCAATGAGTGTGTCAAGAACCATATTAATGGTACCGATATCAGGAGAACATTCAATGTTGTTACTCTCATTTTTGGTAGGATCATGGTTTGGAAAAGGTTGCCTAAATATGTCAAAGGCTTGGTTAGGTGGTGCATTAAGGTTGTCCAATGTAATATCTCCCTTGTCAATGAGAGATTGGACAAGGTATTTGAAGGTATTTCACATATTGATATCATGTCCTATGACTCGGTGAAAGGCACAAGGTTATTCTCATTATACCAACTTGGCATGATATTGGGGTGAGAAGCATCAAACTATTGGGTTGGTTTAATTGGTGGAAGTTAGATACTATTAGATTTTAATAACTTTTCCAAAATAGAAGCATAGGGTTCCTCAAGTGGAGTTAATTACTTTTGGTTGCTCTATGTTTGGTTCCTTAGGATTTGGTTTGAAGAATTAGAGGAGTTGGAGGATTGGTTCTTTAGGTTTTGCTGGTTGGTAGATGGTGGAGGTGTGGCTTTGAGGATGATGAATTTTTGGTTCCTTTGTTCTTGGTGTTAGTATTGGGTTGGTTTCTTGACTTGGAAGAAGAATCCTCATTGGTTTTATAGGTTGAGTTCTTATTTTTAAGTTTAAGCTTTTCTTCATCAATGGCTTAGTTCTATAGTTTATGAGACAATGTAAAAGCTTCATCAAACATATAAAATCTTTGAACATGTAATGTAGATGAGATATGTTTAGCACATGTTTGAGCAAAGAGCTCTATAAGTTCAAGTTAAGGCAAGGAAAATAAAAGTTGGTTAATTAGGCTACTCCAATGAGCCACAAAATTGACATTAGATTCATCTCAAATTGTTAGATGGAGGAGAGGTCGGTGATAGAAACTTTCTTGGATATATTGATTGAAAAGTAATCCAAGAAGTTTTGGGCTAGTTGGGTGAAGGAGAAGATGGAATGTTTGGGTAAGGCACTATACCAATCTAAGGCCAAGCTGGCAAGAGACATCAGGAAAATATAGAGAATAAAGGAATAATCATAGGTGATGAGATAAAAAGCATGCATAAATGCTCTATGGTGCTGTTGGGGATCCTCTTTGATTTGAAATTTAGATAACTTGGGAAGTTCCCATTGGGGAGGATCTGGCTTAATGGGTATGAATGGATGGATGGGTTCATTGAAAATTTGGTCATAGGATAAGATATTGTGAGCACTCAAGATGGATGACTCTAGGGTGGTCATCTTGTCTATGATAATCTTCATGAAGTCTACTTGGAGTTAATCATATAGAAGGTTGTAAGATGCATATTACAGTTGTGGTGGTTGAGAAACATGTTGATAGTGGGTATAAGGTTGAGAGGTTTCCACATATTGCTATGTGGATACCAATGGTTGGGTAGAAGATACATATTAGTATGTGGATGCCAATGGTTGGGTAAAAGATGAATTTTGGTATGTAGATGTCAATGGTTGGGTAGTGGTAGGTGGTTGGGTAGCAAGCATATGCCCTTATGGGTTATCTAGATAACTAAAGGTTACTTTTTAGGTAGGAGTGGTAGTTGTATTGGTGGTCAATGGAAGGGTGGTGATGCTTGTACTAATTGGTGTTAACATAGAGGCTATGGAAACCATAAGGATTTAAAGCAGAGTAATGTTTGATAGATTGGAGGTAAGTAGACGGAGATGGGTAGGGCTAATGGTAGGCACTCCTATTACAGAGGAGTGATAGGTAAGATTATGAGAGTAGTGGTAGTTTAGGTTGGTTGGTTTTAAATGGTACTTTTAAGGGGGTTGTTGGTTGATGATAAGACTTGGGTAACTAAAGGTTGAGTAGTACCCATGTTAGTGGAAGTATTCCCCATGAGGTAGAGAGGCATGCCATAAGGGGGATCTATAGGTGGGGTCAAAATAAATATTAGATAAGATGTAGTTCTAAAGTAATGTTATAAGGCTGCATGATTATTGTTTAGGAAAGCAATGAAATGTACATCTCCTAGGACTACCTAATTAAGAATTCTTAGAGAGTGAGGGGATTTGATGGGTTAGAAAACATGTTCCATGGATGCAGAGGTGGGAGAGGTTGGTTGACTTGGTGGTGAGTTTTGTTCCTCAAGGTCTCTTTATTATTGTTAAGTAAGAACCGTATGATAAAATAGTAAAGGAATGATATGTTCTCACACCTCAAAACAAAGAGTAATCAAAGAAGATTCAATGAAAATAATGCATTCACTAAGATTAAATTAATTATTAGGATTATTTTTTATCTCTCTTTTGGCTTATGCCTTAGAAAAGTTTGAAAAGGAAATTGGCTTGAATAGGTCCTAGAAAGGTAGTCTATGTTTGGTTTTGGGTTGCATTTAGGTGATAAAAAATAGGTCTGTATTTGATCAATTACATGTCTTGGTACTTAGGGATTGTTCCCCTTACATCACAATCCTACAACCAATGTAAGTGCTTAGCCAATATATTGATTACCAAAGCTTATAATCATCCAAAAAATTGAGTTGATTATTCCTTTGGTGATTAAATCCAAGTGAGATAATCGAGAAAGGGTAAGGTGATACGCAAAGTGATGAAATTTTAGTTGGGCCTTGTCTCAAGTGTGTTTGATGTGTTGATTGTGTAAGTGGTTGGGTTTGTGTAATATTTATGGTTATATGATTAATTTGCTTTGCTTAATTAATCTAGGTGAACTAAGACAAGCAAACAAACAATGTATGTAGTTAATTTTAACCAAAAGGAAATTTTTGATTTCTTTTCAATGAAAACAAAAATAGCTAAAATTCACCTAAATGCAACATGAAAATGCAATCCTAATCCTAGGATGAATGATATTTTCTTTCTTTTTAGTTTTTGATTTCTTTTTTAGAAGTGCAAAGATAATAAAATTTAAACTTTTCTAAAAAATGCAACTAAAACTTATGTTTTGTAAATAAAGAAAGAAAGATTAATTTTATAATAATGAAACATAATGAATTTCACTAATGGAATTATAAATTTACTAAAACATATATGAACCAAAAAAAACTTAAGGGTCCCACTGGGCGTGCCAAAATGTTTCTATCTAATTTTTACTTTTTTTGTTAGTGTTGTAGAAAAAGAAACTAATTAAGGGTGTGTAAGAGAATACTTGGTAAACATGCACTCATTGAAGTCCAAATTTTTTGATAAATCATATTTGGATAGGGAAGAATAACTACAAATATTAAATCACTACCACAATACTTATTGGTTAGACAAGTATTTGGGTGGATTTCCTAGCATGAGCTTTCTAGGAGGCTGCCAATCCACTTGCTTTAAACACTTAAGTTTGAAATGATAAAATAAATATACATGCATTAAATGATATTAAAATTAAAATTAAAATAACAAATAAATAAATTTAATATGATAAATTTAAGTGCTTTGCTAAAGATAACTAAATGAAATCAATAGTTTGATTAACACTAATGTGGAAAATTAGTTGAAGCAAGGTTGTGGCTTCGGTTTGGTAGTTTGACAAGGGCAAAAATATATTTTGGTTGGGGTTGGTAAATGGACAAGGTGGTAATATTTTTAAGGTGGTGAAAGGGGTAAATGATGGTTGGGAAGGAAAAAGGGGGAAATTGTGGTTAAGAAGGTAAAAGGGGGAAATGGTGGTTAAGGAGGCAAAAGAGGGTAAATGGTGGTAAAAAAGGCAAAAGGTGGTAAAGGGGAAAAGGGTAAGATTAAAAAGGGATAAAGGAAAAATGGTGAAGGGATCCAAGAAGTTAATATAAGAAAGGGCCAAAGGAAAATAAAGATTAAATTAAATAAGCAAAATAAAATATTACCTTCCAAGCTTGAAGAAGAATGTTAATGTTGATGATGATGATGATGATGTTGGCTTACAAATCTGGTAGAGTTTTGAGGCTTTGAATTATTCTAACCTCCAATATGATGACCTCCTTCAAAAGTGGAAAACCTACAACAAGAATGCTTTTTTTTACCAAAACTCAACTTAACCATGGGTGAAGGAGAAAGGGGTACTTATAGCATTTGTTATAAAGAAACATGCCAAAGAAGTTAAATAGTGAAGTATGGCACCATTTTACAAGTGGAATCATAAATGACAAAGGGGATAATGATGGTTGGATTCCCACTTTGTTGGTTTGTCTCCCATGTTTCACATGAGTCCAATTTTGAGTGGAAATCATGCACATGGACCCAAATGAGGCCAAAGGAATTTCCACCAAGCTAATTTGTCTTTTGGATAAGTGTCGCATGAATTTTGGCATCATTATCCATGTGGGTGCATGGATGAATCAAATAATAAGGGTGGTGGGATTGGTTTATCTCCCACCTTACACATAAGTCTAATTTTGAGTGGAAATCATGCACATGGGCCCAAATGAGGCCAAAGGACTTTCCAGCAAGCTAATTTGTCTTTTGACTAAGTTACTCATGAATTTTGGCACCATTATCCATGTGGGTGCATGGGTAAATCAAATTATAAGGGTGGTGGGATTTATTTGTCTCCCACCTTGCACATGAGTCCAATTTTGAGTGAAAATCATGCATATGGGCCCAAATGAGGCTAAAAGACTTTCCACCAAGCTAGTTTGTCCTTTGGCTAAGTATCGCATGAATTTTGGTACCACTTTTATGCATGAGGAGAAAAAACATGTTGAATGATGGCCCCATAGGGAAAAATGCACCATAATTCAAAGGAGGGGCCCTTTGATGCTTAATGATGTCATTAGGTACCTTAGAGGAGGGTCCCATAATGAATAGTGATAGTGAATAGTACTATGTGAATAGTGATAGTAGAATAGTGATTTGGTTAGGTTAAGAGGGGTTGGTTAAGGGTTAAGAAGGTTTGGGTGTTTTTAGGGGGTCCTGAGGCATTCAAACATCAAAAATTGCAACTGTTTAGTTTTTTAATGTCTATAGTTTAAGAGATCCAATATTTTTAGAGCCATGGTAGAGAATGATGTTTGACAAAAAATCAAACATTTAAGATCAGATAAAGGTGGATAATTCACATCAAATGAATTCACAGAGAATTGTGAGAATCATGGGATCAAAAGGCACTACTCTACAGCAAGGACTCCATAGGAAAATGGAGTTGTTGAGAGAAAGAATAGAACATTCAAAGAAATGGCTAGAACAATCTAAAGGAGGGCAAGTTACTTAATGGATATTGGAGAGAAGTATTCCAATAATATACATCTTGGATAGAGTTCAATTGAGGGTAAATAGTGATAAAACTCCCTATGAGCTATGGTATGGAATGCCTACCTCTATTAAATACTTCAGAGTGTTTAAAAGCAAATGCTACAAAAGAAGAAAGGAAGAAAAATTGGGAAGCTTTAAATAAAGATGTGATGAAGTAATATTTTTCAGTTATTCCACTCAAAGAAAAGCCTATGTATGTTATAATAAGAGGTTACACAATATAGTGGAGAAAATTAATGTCAAGGTTGAAGAAGGCATAAAACATGTTGGACCTAAAAATGAAACCAATAATGAAGATTCAAATATTGAAGAAGAAGTAAATAGTGAAGAGGATGAGGAAAAGAATGAAAAATCACCTCTAAGATTTGTTCAAAAGGATCATCCTAAAGATTAGATAATTGGCAATAAGAATGAATGAGTTCAGACAAGGAAAAGAGATGCAATGAACAAGGAGCAAGTAAGTTTTGATCTAATGTTTAAAATTGAGCCTAAGAGCTATGTTAAAACCATAAAGGATGAGAATTGGATTACATCCATGGAAGAAGAACTGAACCAAATTTAAAAGAATAAAACCTAACAAGTGGTTCCAAGACTCTCAAACAAGAATGTGATAGGAATAAAATGGGTCTATAAAATAAGCGCAATGAGGATGGATCTTTTATAAGGAATAAAGCAAGGTTGGTGTGCAAGTGATATGCACAAGTTGAAGGCATATACTTTGAGGAAACATTTTCTCTAGTTGCTATATTGGAATCTACAATAATGTTTTTAGCATTCTCTATTTATAAAAATTTCAAAGTATATCAAATGGATGTCAAATCTAATTTATTGAATGGGAAATTGGAAGAGGAAGTCTACATAGAACAACCTGAAGGTTTTCATTTGTCTAAACAAGAAGATTATGTATGCATATTGAAGAAAGTACTATATGGTCTAAAATAGGCACCTAAAGCATGGTATTCAAGATTAGACCAGTACCAACAACAATAAGGTTTCAACAAAGGATGTGCAAATAACAATCTATTCTTCAAATTAGAAGGTCGGCATATGTTGATTATTATTATTTATATAGATGACATCATCTTTGGTGGTAGAAATAAAAAAATGTGTAAATCAATTTATACACAAATGCAAAGTGAATTTGAGATGTGTTTGATAGGAGAAATTTTCTTCTTCCTTGGTCTAAAAACAACATAAACTGATGAATGGATATTCATATCCAAAACCAAGTATGCAAAGGAGATGCTCAAGAAATTTGGAATGGAAGATAGCAAACCAGTAAGTACTCCCATGCTAACTAGATGCAAGTTGAGAAAAGAAGATTATTCACTTGATGAAAATCAATCTATGTACAGATCAATGATATGTAGCTTGCTATACCTAACTGTATCAAGACCGGATATCATGCAAGCAATGCATATGGTTTATAGATTTTAGGTTGCACGTCAAGAGTCACATGTCAATGCAGTGAAAAGTATTTTTAGATACATTAAGAGAACAATTGACTATGGCCTATGGTACCCTAAAAGTGAATATTTCACTTTGATAGCATATACAAATGATAATTGGGTAGGAAGTGTGGATGACAAAAGAAGCACTAGTGGTGGTGCATTTCTCATTGGAAATAGAATTGTTTTAGGGTTGAGCAAAAAGCAAGAGTCAGTTACTCTATCTACAACATAATGAAACTATGTAGCTGTAGTGGCATATTATACTCAAGTCTTATGGATGAAGCAAACACTCAAGGATATAGAGGTTGAGTACAAGTAACCTATTTATATTCTTTCTGATAATTTAAGTGTAATAAATATATCAAATAATCTAGTGATGTATTATAGAACCAAACACATATCAATCAAATATCACTTCTTAGGAGAGAGGGTTGCAGATTAAGAGGTCAAAATGGAATATGTGTCAACTAAGGACTATATTAGAGACATATTCACCAAACCTCTTCCCAAGGAATAATTTAAATATCAGAGATAAAAGTTGGGAGTGGTGGCTCCTACACCACATCACTAAATCACTAGTGATAGGTCATGAGTCCAAGGGGAGTCTCATGGAAACTTTATTAATCCCTAGAAGAAGAGAAAAATTCAACTCAAGTATGTATACTTATAAAAATTACTAATGAGTTGAAATTTACATATTCTTGGACAAACTCCTTTATCTAATAAAGGAGGAGAAATATTTGGATAAATAATCAGCTAGATTCTCATTGCCATTGATGTCAAATGGGGAGAGAAAGTTACAAATTATCCCTATAGGAGAAAGAGAAAAATATTCTATACAAACATGCAAATGCCAAAGAATAAGTAGATCAAGTGTCCAAGTTGAGTATTAGGAAAATGTGCCATTGCCTAAGGAGGATAAAGTTCTATATGAATAAATTTAGTTCAAACTTATCAGAAGCTAATGCAAGCAATGCCAAAGGAGTCGAATAGTAGAATATCAAAGCATTTAGTTTGCCATCAATTCTAAAGGGGAAGATTGTTGGAAATATGATTATCATTGATGTCAAAAGGGACATTATGAGCATGTCATTAATGCTCATAAATGAATATGCTAATCATGGTGTTCTTGTTTGAGGTCAAGAATGAATGGAATTCATCTAGTTCTTCATAATGATCACCCAAAAAAGAAAAGATGAGAAGGCATTTTGATGACATCACCATTGCCACATGTGAATGAGTATGGAGGAGCTAGTAATATGGTTGTGATAACATTAGTTCCTATTTTTAATGCACTAAAATCTAGGTCATATGACTAAATGCAACAAGAGTTATGTAGGTGCCAAGTTAGCCTTCAAGCAAAATGAAATGGTCTCCATACTTAGACAAATTATGCAAAAGGTAATGCAAATTTGTCGTCCTTTTATAAAGATCATCTATGGACATTTGCAAAATAAACAGATAGTAGCTTTATCATGGGTTTTTCATGAACATCTTGAATATATGGACTACAAGTTCAATTGAGAAGGAATAAGCTCAAAATTGAATTATATTTGATCTTGGATTGGATAGATTTTCTCAGTAAAACCCTAAGGGTTTATGTCATAGTGCCAAATGGAACATTATATTTTTATAGTGACTGGCTATAGTCGAGACCCAATAGCTTAAGTTATAACTTAAGCCTTTGTCATCATTATGCAATCGACCCCTCAACCTAGCAATTGCCAGCTCGAGCAGTAATCAAAGGAATTAATATTTCCTAAGTCTTAGAATTTATATTATGTCCCTACTTAATCAATGGTTAACACTTAATTAGAAATTATAGATCCAATGGAGCAGAATGAAGTAAAATTGTCAAAAGGAGCTCTGAATGAACATATAAGTGACAAGTGTCACATTCATAGAGTTTACTAGATAGAAACCTAATGAGTGTAAGATATTTAGAGTTAATGATCGAGCATGTCAGAAGATCTGATGGTGAGTGGGTGATCATATAAAGGAGATCAAATAGAATGAGTAGAACTAGATAGAACAAAGTGATCAAAGGTTATCAACATAGTGGTGAATTAAAGATTAGGTATGTTTGAGAATATCGATGAAGCAAAAGTGATCCAAAGATATATGAAGCAGTGAGATGGGAGAAAGAGATCGATATTTAATGACTAGGTAGAGATAAAGATCATGCATCTTCAATAAGATTGAATGGACACATTTTTAAGTTGATAAATATAAAGTTTAGAAGTGTACAAAGATCTAATAGATAGCATGTGCCTATCATAAGGTGATGGAATAGATGAATTTTAAAGTCGAGTCATTTGAGTGTGGACCATTAGATCATGGTGCCAAAGTCAAGATCAATGACTGACATTTAAAGTCATGTCCATACAAATGGTTAGTTATAGGAACATGCATACAAGATCTATATCTTGACATAGACAATGAGATTGATCAATCCAACCCAAAAAATCTACATTAAAGATCCTATGCAGCAAAATTTTAGTCTAACAGATGCTATAAATAGTAAAGAGACCTAAAATTATGGCTGTGATGCATGGAATCGAGATGGGGGAACTAACAGTTCAAGTCTTAATGATCTAAAGCCTAGAATTGATATGATGGATTAATAGCCTAAGTATGAACATATAGAAGATATGAAACCCTAGATAATTTTAATATATGTTATCTAGGACAAAGGAAAATGTGCTAGAATAATTTCATTTGATATATATAGAGGTAGTGAATAAAATCCAATAAAGTGTGTGTCAAATATAATATAAAAAGACACAAAACTAGAGAGGAGAAGAGAGGAAGAAAGGAACAAAGAGAATCTATAGAGCATGATTAGTTATAGATTAGACCTATAACAAATAACATAGATTTGGATTCATGTATGAATCTGATTTATAAATTGGATTTATAGTTCTATAAAATAATTTGATAGGTTGGCACCATTAAAGAAATTGAGTGGTTGCTCAAATTAGGGAGTGGGTGCTTCCTTAGAGTTGGTGCTCTTAAATTAGGGGTTTGGTATCTCCTTAAGATTGGTGACCTTAAACATTGTAACCAGTAAAGTTTGCTAGTGAGGTTTTGAACTTTGAGGCTAGATTAGAATAGTAGTTTCTAGAAGCTATTCTTACCATGGTTTTTTACTTTGGATTTTACATGTATAAATATTATGTCATGTGTATTTATGTAAATATGATATCTTCATATTTGACTTTATTTTCATATATATTTTAATTTGCATTAAAAGCACTTAAAGGACTAGTTTAAGTTAATATATTGACTCACCCCCTACTCTTAGTATCTAGTTGTGTTACAACATGTATTTTATACTAAACTATAAAATAAATGAACATTTATTCACAAAATCATTGACAAATGAAATTTGAAATCATTCTTTACAACATAAAAGAGCTTTTAAAAACTAAACCCTAACTCAATTAGATAAATGAAAATATTGTTTCAAATGTTGTAATTAAGACACATAACTTAAAAATATCATAGTTAATAATAAGATCATACATAAGTCCAATCAGTCCATAGTTTTGGGAAAAAATCCTATTAACAAGTTAAAAAATGTCTTACAACAAAAAATGATGTACCTTGAAAGAAACAAATTGTTTTTTATCAAGTAATATAATACAACATTTTCCTTTTCAAAAACCATAGCTCAATTAAGCACTAAAAATTTAGAGTTAAGGGGCTTATTTAAACCACATCAAATAAAGCTCATAATTCATAACATAAAATATCATTTTGTTAACTTTTTTTGTAGTATGCAAATAATCTATCCTCAAAATCAAACCCTATATCATTTTATCCACAAAAATTGTAGTGCTTAAGGCTCTAATTAATTACATAACCTAAAATAATTTTGCTGCATGTAAAAGGAGATGCAATCTTTTTTTGAAGAGCATCAAAATTTATTTTAGCACATATTTATTGCAAAATACAAGATTTATCCTTGAAAACTAAATCTTGGCTCAATTAAGCACCAAAAATGTAGTGTCAAGGTATTCAAGGAAGTGACATCATCTTCATAACAACAAGTAACATTGTTTCATTAACCCATTTTTATAACATTCAACATAGTACAAATTTTGTACACAAAAAATAAACCCTATTAGAATAAATATATTTCAGCTTAATGAATCAAAATTTTATTTTCTATGAGTCTACTTAAAACTCAAACTTAAAATAATCACCATATACTTAAAAGGAAGTGTAAATTTATTCATAAAAAAAATAAAAATTCTACATCACACTTGAAAGATAATGCCATAATCTTCATAAAAAATTAAATTATTATGCCAAAAAAAATTTAAGCATAAAATATCTCTAGATAGTAAGCCCTAACATTCTCCTTGTAAACTAAATTCTTGATCAATCAAACCATGAAAATACATTTCCAACATTTTAATTAAACCTAATAGCTTAAAAAAACTTAGTAAGGTTAAAGTGTCAGTGGCTTCAAAATTATATAAGTGAAAAATAAAAAAGGTTGGAAAAAAACTAAAAAAATCTAATTTCTAATGTTCCACACAAAGTTCCAATTACAAATACTACAATGGGTTACTTCTAGATGTTGCAACATTGTATTTTTAACTAGTATTTTGACAGAATGCATCATCCTAAAACCCATTAATTTTTCATATTTCCAACAAGGTAACAAGCCAATATTTTATAAGCAATTCATAATTTCCCAAAGATGAAAACAAAAAATCATGCAAACTTATCAAAACGTATTACTACTAGGTGTGTAAAGAGACCTGCCATGTGAAGATCATTCACAAATTCTCAAATTTAAAAAAAAAAACAAAAGATGTTATCAAAACCTATTGTTTCTAACTAGGATAAAGAGACCTACCTTATGAATATCATTATATATATTTCTTTGTAGAAGAATTTCCATATAAGAATCAATAGTCAATCTCAAATTCCACTATAACCATTAAAAGTAAACAAATAAACAATCACAATTATGAAGAACCTAAAGAAAGAGATACATAAACCCAAACATAATCATCTTAAAATATAAGATTTCCTCCAAAATTTATTGTTTCTAAAACTTAATTACCACTGTAACACTGAAAACACAACCACTACAAAATTTACATAGATAATCCTCCTCATCAATAAAATTAGTACCCAAGACTCTAATCCTCTCTATAATCACCTTTGAAAAAATAAAAAGTGAGTATAATTTATCCTTGGCATCCTTTTCAATATTTCACTTCATGGAGATGTGAAGCCTAACTCTCATGTGCATGCTCCTAATGCCCCTAATCCACATGGATTTGTTCAACTTTGCATTGACTCTCACTATATTTATGCCCATGATCTTTTGGGAAAACTTCTTGATATCCTTTATAGAAGTTAGGGCCATTTTCTTAAAATTACTACAAATAAAACCCTAACAAATATGATAAAGAGAAACCTTAGAAAATAATAATAATAATTCATTTCTAGTACTTAGACTTTTTTCAAACTGGCTATTGTTATTTGTGTATATTTTACTATAATTAAATCAATCTAAGAAAAATTGGTTGTCATTTGATGAAAAAATATAAAAAATAAACCAATTGTATCATCGATTAAGGTGCTTGTGCATATTGATGGTGTACTCATTGGGTAGGACCTTTTCTTTGTGGTTCTTTCCCTTATCAACCATTGTGTTCTTTAATTCTCACCCCCCTTCAAATACCTAGATGCTATTATGTATATATTTAGTAGTTTTAAACCCTAGACAAAATAAAAGTCATCCATTTAAACCCTTTTTTTTCCTTTGCAGTGTTGGTTCTTCAAAGTTGGTACAATTTTTGAAAATACTAATCAAATCATAACGGATAGACTTTATAGATAAAAAAACAAAGTCAGTGGATAGTTTTATTGTGAAGTTTCCATTAAATTCACATATGAAAATATTTTACAAACACGCCCATTCAATGTTGAAACTAATTATGTAAAACCTAAACACCTGACAAACCCTGAACAACTTGTTGCAAAATCGATGCCTTGAAACTATTTTTATCATTAATTTATGTTTAGAATCAATTGTGAATAAAACTAAACATTGTTTAGATAAAAATGGCTTGCACATCACCATAAAAGGCATTCAACATGAATTAAGTATATTTTCCATTATATCTCACTATAAGCACTAATTTTATATTTTATAAAAAATTTATGCTTGAGTGTGTTCATTTTTAATTTTGACCTTAACTTTGATGTCTATTTGACTATCACTGCATAGTTTTTTTAAATTTTGTTTTAGAAGTCAATTGAAAATTCTAATATCTTAGACATGTGGTGGAGTTTGAAGCCTCATCCCCCTTTTTTTGAAAAGAGTTTTTCAAGATTGATATATTGATATAGTTAAATTAACATGATTTAGCACTAGTGAATGAAAATTTTATGAAGAAAGTAAAATATTAATAATTGTAATATGTCAAAAATCTAAAATAAAGATATTGAGATTGATATATCTTAATGTTTTTTAATTTTTTTTTTAATATTGGAAAATGTTTGGGTTTTAAAAGGGTCCCACCCCTTGTAAAATGGAGAGAAATATACAAAAACTAAATCTCAAAAAATCTCCTCTTCGTCCAATGGAATATGAAATAGGTTAAAAAAACACAAACATCACCAAAAATAATAGAAACAAGAACTATGTAACCCTTTCTTAATATTTTCCCTTTGGGATCTTAGGTTCATCATTAGAGGATCTCTTTCCATTTGACATTTTCCTCACCTTTTTGTTCTCATTAAGGTTCAATCGCCCCCATCTTCTAAATCTTAAATAATAGGAATGGATATTTTGAATAAATCAATAGGTTTTGATGACTTCAATGATAATTTTTTTGACAATAATTCACCTTGTGGTATTATTGGTTGAATATTATTTAGAGGGATGTAGGCCATTAAATTTTCTTTAGGATCAACATTATTACTATTTTTCTTTGAATTTTAAACATGCCTCTGAGATATATGATTTTCCAACTTATTTGAATCTATTTGTGCACCTTACATTTGAGTTTCCAAAACCAATTTTGAAGCCTCACTTATAGTTTCACTTTCATCTAAAGCTTGAATAGTTATGTGTTTAGGACCGACATCCTTCCACTAGGTATTTTTATTTTTATATTTGAGAGAAGGACAATCATTGACTAGATGACTGGTTTGAAAATATCTATGGTATCTAAAAGGAATAACTTCATAATATAATGGTTGAACCCAATTTATATCTCAAACCTTCAAATCTATCTGAAGAAATAATTATTATATTCTACTAAAATATTAAGAAATTACATCATAAAATTATAACATAGTTCTATTAATTTACAAAATCAACTACGTTATTATTTGTGAAAATTAATATTGGCCATTAAACATTACCCTTAAATCTCTAGTCATCTCTAAATATGAGAGATTGAGGGTTTTTAAGAATGAAGATTGAAGATTAAATATATATTTATTAAATTGCTCTCAAAAATTTTATCCTTAATTTAAAAGTTTAATTCTAGAAAGTTTAATTATGTTTATATGATCATCCAAGTTAACCTATATAAGTAGAACATCCAAACTAATCCTCATTTTAGGTGAGACCACTTTTTAAAAATTATAATCAATACTATAAATTAAAAAAATTCCAACAGAGAAACTTGCACTTGTAATAGGGAGGCATCATATAAATTATCAAATTGGATTGAATTTTAATTTATTACTATATTTAATTAAAGTTTATAATTGAATTTAATAAATATCTAATAATAATTTATTGATTTATTATACTTATTTTTTATTATTATATTATATATATGATAAGGCAAATTTATTTATTTTACAAATTTATTGTAAGATTTTAAAATAAATAAATTATGTTATATAATATAAAATTCTTAATTTTTACCAATTAATTTTTGAATTAGTAAAAAGTTGTGAGTTGTGAGTTGTGTTATCTTATGTAGACAAGATTGTATCATTTTAAAAAAATAATATCACACTTTATGTTATTTAAAAAATTATTTCAATTCAATTTTACTTTTTTTATATTATTTATTTTTATATTATAAAATTATAATAATTGAAGCTTTATAGATTTTAATAAAAATAAAAAATAGATATAATTGAGAGTTTGAGGTAAGAGAACAAATATTCTAACAAATAATTTAAAGCTTGATTATGTTGTTTGCTTCTATCATTTAATTTCCAATATTATGAATAGTAATATATATCTCATTTATTATGAAGGTTTAATAGTTTCTCAATCAACAATTTGGAAGAATTGGTGACATTCAAGACTATTTTTGTGATGATTTTATTGAACAATGTTCCTCACATTGAATTTAATTTATCTATTTGTTGCTTTACTATCAATATCTTACTATCTTTCTTCTACATAGGATTGTATATATAGACAAAATTATCCTATTTAAATGATGTTATCTATTGTATGAAAATAATATTATTTAAATTATCAATATGTTAGGCCACTCTTAATTGGGGAATTATTATTATTTGTTAGTTGTTTTTAATTTTGATTTGTTTGTTTTGTTTTTGTTTTTATCTATCTCGATCAGTTTATTCACATATAATATGTTAGTCCATTCTTAACTAGGGAATCAGGGAATTGAAAGTTGGGTTTTGTTTACACACAACATAGTGTTTGTTGGCATCTTATTCATTTTATCATATCATTATTGTTTTAATTTTTTATGAAGATCATGCTTTTTGGTTATGATAGGAAGGATATGAGTTGCATTCATAGTCATTGCATACTCTACGACTGACCCTATTTTACAAATCAATTTTTGTTTATCTAAAAATTTTAATAACATATTCAATCAATCATACATGCCCAAAACCCTAGAATTGATTATTTATTTTTCCAAAAAAACATAAAATATGAAATTTAAATGCTTTATTAAACATGAAAATTATTGATACCAAACTTATAAAATTACTACCCATTCAAACCCTAATGGGAAAAATTAAATTCACTCATATCCACAAGTGTAATATGTTTTTAGAAAGCACTAGACACAAGGATTATTAAAATATTTTCTTGGTTAGTTTAGGAGTTTAGATTTTATATAGGAGTGTAGTTCAAAATAATGAGGAGTATAACATATATATCATAACTATATTCAATATACCCATTAAAATGTTACTTCAATCCCAAGTGGAAGATGAGACAAATAGAATGGGTGGCTCTATACCATTCATGCTATAGATTTTGTAAGTCATGCTAAATAAAATGGAAAGAGAATTTTATATTACATTAAGGGAGGAAAAGGAAATAAGTATGAAATCATGGATAACATTGTGTGTTGAATGAATGAAGAGGAGGTAGTTTACTTAGAATAGGGGGACCTTGAAGTAGACTAAATAAGCCTTAGTGGAAGGAGGAGTAGTAGTGGCATATATTTTAAAATGGATGAAGATGGTGCTAAAGGAAGTGCATGTGAATGCACATGATGTAAATTTAGAGGGAACATTAAGTGGATATGAATAAGATCATTCATTGGATTTAGATGTGGAAACATTACCAGAAGTAGATGTTGCACTTGAGATATTGGGTCATGAAGGTCTCATGTTTGGAAAAGGAGGATTAGAAGACCATCTCTTAGATTAAGGAAAGATGAGATATATTGAGTGTAATTTTAATTTTATTAAAACATGTTTTTTTATAAGTAATGGATAATATATATTAGCTATGAAAGAGTGTGGAGTGAAAATGTGAAGCATTATGATGAGAAGAAAATTATGATTGATAAAGTTTTCAAAGGAAAAGTTATAGTTTGATCCAAAGATCTTTTGGATAGGGAAGGATGAAGAGTGTGACCCATGTGCAATGTATGCAAGTAGTGAAATAGAGGTGGTGGATGTGTTTATATAAGGTCAAGTGGAAAACACACAAGGTGTTGCATATAAAGAAGCAACACACATAAGAGTTGGTTAAGGAAAGACTGAGCAGCTAATGAAATTATTAGCCCAAGAAAACATGTACAAGAGGATGAGATAGGTGATGAATAAGGTGAAGAAATGTTGGAAGAGGAAGTATTTCAAAAAGATATGGATGAACCCTATGATAAAATATTAAAGGCATAAAAAATAAATAAAGATGTTTATATAAATGAGAATTCGAGTTGTTTGATATTAAAATTATGGCAATATAAGAATACGAAATGAAGACTAACCTAGATATATCCATCAGGTTATGGGTAATCACAATGATAACGATGAGGTCACCCTCTGAAGTTACTTATTAATATAACTTATTAGTGATAACATAAAATCACCCATAATGTCACCTCCCTAATGTGAATTTAGATTTGACTATAATGTTCAAAATTTACACCTCCATAATTTTTTCTCTCATAGTCAAAAGAATACTCTTCTCATATGAAATGATCTAAATACATAAATATCAGTGATAAATGGATCAAGGATGATATTTTAAATTATGGGGAAGATGATGATGATGAGGATGATGGGAATAATCCAGATCTTCTCATGGTGGCCTCTTTACTAGTTTCTTACATGTTCAGGAAGGAAAAAGAATTGATTTGTTTGGAACTGTGACATATCTAGTATGTCTCTATTGTGATAGATCTTAGTATCTTGGTTGGGCTAAAATATGGTGCTGTCACTTGTATTCTATTCAAAGGTACTCCCGTGGATGGGAGGGGGAGATTGGTTTAGTGATGAAAGGGGGATATAATCAATATTTTGTTATCCTTTAAGTCTATAGTGGTCTTGAGACTCGATTGGACATGGTATTTTCCCTTCATGTAGGGTGTGGTAGTGAGAACTGATATCATGTTCTTATTTTGGTGGTTTTTTTAAATTATTTATTCAAGGATCTATTGTTATGGAAGGCCCATGGCTCTTGTTAGTGGGGTCACCCTTTTGATGGGGTTTCAAACAAAGGTTTTGGATTTTCGTTGTTTGAAATAATTAAAATGACCATGTGCTATTTTTTAATTAAGGAACTTGTTATTATTGAGAATGGTAAGGAACTATTAGTTTTTTCCATACTTGGCATATTTTATTTAAGATTTATGGGTTGAGAGAGCAAGAGAATGATTTATCTTGGGAGTTTCTTTGATCATGTTAAGGTTGTGGAAAAAGTTAAATAGGTTTTTTTTCTTGGGTATTTAAGGGTCCTAAGATGGGGCTTGGAAGGAAGGTATGAGAGGAAGCTTGGTTAAGTCAAAAGAAGGTTTGAATAGATTAAACCTATTTTTTATCAATTCATGTTATTTCAAGATATAAATTGCATAATTAAAGGATAAAAGTCATGGGTTTATTTTTTATCTCATTTCCTTTTGCTTGATTTGAAGTAAATTTATTTTTCTTTAAGGAGGGGTCCCCTCAGGGGATCTACTCTATTTTATAATCTAGGGTATAGATTTTTTGGTTCTTTGATAGATATCTACTAGAGATCATTATGATTAGCTAACTTCAGTGACCTTTGGGGTGCTAATTTTGTAGGTTACAACATAATTGGGATGGAAGTGGTTGAGGGAAACATTGTGTAATCTATATTTATATTTGTTTGTGGATTCACCATGGAATCCTCACGGTTATATTGTGAATTCCTAAATCCTTTTATGTTACCTTCATCGATTCCTTATAGAATCCTTTTCCAGACTAGTTTTTCGATTCACCAAGGAATCCTTCTTTATTTTAGAAATCTCTGAAGAGAGAATCAAGGAGGATAGACTCATTTGGAAAAAATTTATGATTATTCATGCTTCTATCCTAAAATATGAGGATATTATTCATAATATCAGGAAGGAGAATTCAAGATGGCATTTGGTCAATGAATACTTAGTATAATATTTCTACATTAGTATTCATGGATTCCCTATGGAATAATTCTCTATTGCATACTCTAGAATCTATTTGTATTAATTATGAGAGACTTGGGCCTCCCATTATACTCATAATTATTGGTTATTTATTATTTAGGATATTGTTGGGGTGACCTAGCAGAACTTTATATTATTGGAGTTGGTGTTCATTTTTGGATGGAAAAGGGGTTATATAAAACCCCCTTAGCTATATTATGGTTTTTGGTTCCTAATCTAGTAAAATAAGATGGGTATCCACTAGGGACCCCCATGATCTTTTTGTTAGCATGGTTTCCTTGTTGGTTTTATTAGGTTTGGGTTCTTTATGGACCCTGATGGTTCTTTTTTTTCTCATGGGGGCACTTTCTTGGGTATCTCTTGGGTTAGTTCTCTTTGGGTACTTGATTTTTTGTCTCTTTAATGGGATACCTACCCCTCTTTCTCCATGAGTCTAGGTTGGTTTTTTAATAGTTAAAATTAGTTAGTTCCCACACCAATCAAATGTAGTGGTTTCTATTTTTACTTTAGTTACTTCTTTCAACTATGTTTTTTTATTTTTGTGGTGATATTTTTATTCTTTTTATCTTTCAAAATTCAAGGGATACCCAAACCTCTTATTGTGTATAGGTTGGTTTCCACACCATCTCAAAGGTGGGTTTATATTAATATAAACATTTGGAAAACAAATACTAGAGGCACTAAGTTTACCTAAAGGTGGATAGGATATGGCTTCAAATGGTCAAAATGTTGTAGTGCTTGAATAAATTATCTGTGAACTATTTTCCTCAAAATTGATATGTTATATTTTAATTTATCTATGTAAAGACCAATCAAAATTTGAGAGATTAGATAACCTTGTTTAACACCAATGGTGATATTGAATATGCTATAAACTAGTTAGATTCAACTAACCACATTCTCATTAAAGTTCTTAAAAATAATAAAAAAAGGTTTTTGAATATTTAGATTGTGAATATATTGGATTATAATTTGTATTTTAATAGTTTAAAATGCCTAATGAAAATCACGAAATAACCCCCAAAAAATTTTCAAAAATTGTTAATAGAGTACACAATAGAACCATATGTAGGACCCTACTATGTATAATATATCAACATGGTCCTACACTAGATGAGTATACAACCCATATATGGATTTGTTCAAAAATATACTTATGATAGGATGACCATCACTATAAGATTCCATTGAAAAAAGGAATGGCTAAAGTGTGAAACACTATTCGAGGGGTATTAGTGTGTGGCCACACTAATAAACTTCAAAATTTTAAAAGGCACCCAATCTCTCCTTCAAATCGCCTAGGGATCCTCAACCTGATATAAGCATATGATAACCCTATATGGTTATGATTAGGAAACGCACTAGACAAGGAGATTCACCCCATCCCCTCCCATAGTATCCTTGACAAGGTTAAACCTCCTAACATATCAAGGTCCAATAGTAGCTAACATTAATATGCTACCAAGGTATATAGTATAAAACTTAGGGACATAAAACTTTATGATTGCATAAGCTTATACCACCTTAGATTTATCCCATAATACCTTGTTATCAACTTGAAAATATTACCATTGTACTAGATAACCACGTGCATTTGACCACATGAATGTTTATCAACTACCAAGAAAAATGACCAGGTTGGAGAGGATACCACATCCTTAATAGTCCCATTATACATACATGGACTCATCCATATATCCTTTTACTTGGTATGAAATAACATTGTTTGATAAGAGGTGTGAACATTAACTTTGGTATCTAATTTTAATTAAATTAATGAAATATCAACCAAGAATCCTCACTCTACTAACCCGCTCCAACTCCTTAACTTAAAAAAAATGTTATAACCCCAAAGAGCAATTATTTTTTATATGACAATCCAACCAATATATTAATTATTGTGTCATAAGAGTAGTCTAGATATGGCTATGTTAATGAGCACTGGTTACCACAAAAACATTTGCTCATATATGGCCAACTAAGAATGCCAAACCCATATACCAGATTAGATTACATTGAGCAATGGAGTATCAACTCACAATTCTAGCTAACAATCTCTCATTTTAGTTGATTTCATTAATTCCAAGCTAAGAATAACCCAAAAATTAAATTTTTGGTTGACCTTGGTTTCATGATTGCATTACACATAAGATATATACATAGTTAATTGTCATAGTTAACTCATAGTTTTTCTAGTTTGCTAAATCTTGACATAATGCTAACAAAAATTTGATACATTTGTATTATTATTCTTTATTAGCAAGAGAAGTATCATGCACCAAAGGCATCCATTAAGTTAGATTCATAAGTTAATGTGGAGGTATAAAATGCTGGAAATAACATTATAATCAAGTCCCACAAGATAAAAAAATAGTGCATTACAACATAGTTTCCAACACTTTAAACATGATGCAGTCTTAAATATCATTACAAAAGTGTATATATATGAAATAATTGATACACATTATTTCTTAAGTAATTTGTATCCTTAAGATTTGATTTCTATTATAAAAATGAGAATGCTTCATGCACCCCTCAATTGACTAACATGGAAGTGGACAAAATAATTATCTCACACACATAATTTGATAGTTGTGGAAATTTAAAAAACATCAAACATTTGCATAATTATTCTGGCCATGGTTATCATAGTTTCTCATCACCAAACCACCTAGTGACTTTTCCCAACACCTAGAAAATTCCAATAACACACATTTAGTCATGTTTAAGGTTGAAGTGTTCAAATATACAATTGTATATAGTATAATCAATCCTTAAACAAAGGTATTGTTCATAATTACAACTGAATACTAAAGAATACAAATATTGACAACTTTAACATAAGAATACAAATACTATCCTGAAGGTATATGCACAAGGAACTTGCTGTGTTACTAACAAGTATAAATATTTGAATCAGGCATTCAATAAAATATATGCCAACTACAATGACCTAGCAACATGATAAGTTCAACCAACAACTAAATCACTCCCACACCCTCCATGGGTTAGCAAGGACATATACAACCTCCAACAAGTAATAATTAAGTCAGAAAGCCCAATGACAAGTAATATCTAACTAAATGAAGTTCGTACACTAAAGTCATATAAATAATGTGTTAGTATAAAGTTAATAATGTGAATATCCTCCCTAATGAACATTCTATAAAATAAATTCTATTTTAAAGATATAATCCCAATAAAATAGAAAACCACTATGAGCCTAATTCATCATTGATCAATCATGGGTAGCCTATAAGTTACTATTGTACTATTTTATTTTTTAAAAATATTCATCAATGCACCAACACATAGCATTTCCAAACAAGAAAGAATAATATAAATCAAGGTAGCTCTTCTAAGATAAGAGAAACCATGCATATAATAGGTATATAAATGGATACAATAGCCCAAAAAATGCCAGTATCATCTCAATCATCAGTAGATTTATAATTTTAACATTTCATTTATTCTTCATACATGTGCAACCATCCAATTCATATAAAAACATAGCTAAAAGTTCATGGAAACTCATTTCCTCTTGAATAACATAGAATAAGTTAAAAAAAGACAATACCGATCTAATTTCTTGTAACAAGACATTTGCCATTGAGAATAACAAATAAACATCATAAATTACGACCTACTATATGGCTATGTATAACCATAAGCTCACAATAATATAAATATGAAAACACCTAAAATGGTTATAAACATGAAACTCCAAATGGCTAATTCAACAAAGTTTGACATCTTCTAAAAATTAGTTTTGAATCTAAGCAATACTATCAAGAATACAACAAAACAATTTCAACGTATTTACATAACATCAATTATTTCATGCTATACATTAACACAACTAAATGGATACACACAACTTTACCACTTTTCCATCTTACATACCTAGCCATACAAATCATAATAAAAATAAGTTTATCAAGTACATGGACAAATAGGCATACAACATGTACTAAGATTACATAAGTCTATTATGGATGCTCACAGGTAAAACAACTTGTATAATAAATTCTAGTGTCAGCCATCATGGTTGACAATTTAGATTGCAATCTGGTCATACGAGGAGTAAACATAACTCATTGAGAAATACATTAATTACACTATTTTTCTGTAAGGGAGAGCATATGCCCACAGAGTTGTAGTATTACATCAGGGGTTATATGAGAAGTCTCAACCATTATGGAGGGTTTCAACTAGGGTTTCATCAGGAAGGCAAGGCAATCAATTAAAATTAAACTTGCTGAATTTTATGGTCAAATAGAATATCCAACATGGGAAAGTGTAATATCAATTTTATAACTTGTCATGATAGTTTTCCTTCTAGGTGATGATATGAGAGGTTCACTATATTATCAATATGTAATGAAAATGCATATAGATTATTCAATTTAAACCTCAACTTTAAATATGCAATAAATAAAGTTTCTCAAAGATAAAGGAACCAATAAATCATTTAAGCTACAACCATATATTCATTTTAGCATATTAAATTTAAAAAACCAACCACATACTCCTTTTGGCATATTAAATTTAAGCTACCAACCAGTCATTTCAAAAATTCAAAAAAATAATAAGATGATTTTAGCATACAAAACACACTCAAAAGCCCTCCTGCACCTAGCTGTGGCATAAACCTATGTGGGTATGTTCAAACACACCAACATGGGTGTATGCCCCCAATAGGGTTCTCAAAAAGGGGTTACAAAACCAAAATGAAATCTATTAACTAGAATATAAGCAAAAAGGGGGATTCACATGCCTAGAAATAAAAAATGAAAGGTTTTAATCTATGGCTCTCCCATGGTGCCATACAAGTATCAGTGTCCTACTCCATTACTCTTATTATTTTTCTATTAATTCCTCCTCTACCTCCACACCTTTCTTTCTCATAACTTCATAAAATATGGCTTGAAAACTCTGCATACTCCCCGAAGTCTCCTCTACTCATCCTCCATGGTGGTGGCTTGTGCAAAATTGAATGCTAAAATCCATTATTTCCTTCATCCTCCATCACCACCCTACCTCTATTCCTTTGTAGTCAATGGTCTAAAGTTATGATCCATTGATGCTACCAAACCCTAAGCAAATGTTTCATGGTAAATTTAATTTTCTCTCCAAGTCCCTCACTATACCTCTTGGAACAAAAAATAAAGTTTCATTTAATAATTAATTATACATTAAAGAGGACAATATGGTTCCTAACATAAATTTAATATTTCTTTTCATCCAATATGGCAACTTTGACTTTGGCCGGTGGTTAGGTAAATTACAATGTTTCATTTGTTTATTTTCTAAACTTGTCATTGCCACATATGCCCATACGCCATGCATATATTTTTATAAATATATTTATATCTTTATATATGTTTATAGTTGTATATATTTCTAAATTATATATATATATATTATATATATATATATATTGATATATATTTATATTTCATATATGTCTATATATTTATACATCTATTCATGTACTTATATATATATATATATATATATATATATATATATATATATATATATATATATAGAGAGAGAGAGAGAGAGAGAGAGAGAGGTCATTACATTTGCAAGGGAGATTGTCAAACCCTGATCGACGATTAACAAAAGACAATTTGAGGCTAATTTAATTTGGTCATAAGGAGGGTGCCAATTGGGTGGGGTCATGCCATCCTCCCCTCCTTAAAGAGGAGCCATCTGAATGATAAATCCTCAACCAAGAAACATGTTATACTGAAAATAACTTTAGCAATCATTATCACTAAAATAGTGATGCTTATTATGTGCTCACATAGTCTAACACAAAAACAAATAAATATTATTATATAATCACCTTATTGGTATAACCATCAGAATTAACTAGATCATAAAATGAGTAAAAACACAAAATTACCTTGCTAAAATCCATAAGCTACCCCCAGGACAACTATGTCCTTCATTTAATCAAGTTAGAAAATTGTCCCTAGTTTAATTAGGTTTCCTTTTTGTAAAGTCAAGGAGATAAAAATGAGACATTTTACACACCTATACCATCCATGAAATCCATAAAATTCAACTTGGATAACATATAAATCTAGAATTTTGTATCTCAGAAGGCTCCATTCAAGAACATTTACACTTAAAACAATAAGTTTATCTCTAGCTTAATCTTGCCCTTACCTTGGCAAACTTCTTAGAAAACCACTACTCTAAATGCACTACCATTAAATTTTACCTAAATTCTAGCCACCTATGTGTCTAACCAATCAATCAACTCATGCAAGAACATGTATCATAGGCTAAAATTATTGAATATAATTCAATATTCAACAACATAAGAGTTTTTCAGCACTCTTAAGACCACAAATTCATGGTTGTTTACCAAAAAAAAAAAATACATATGCATTAATTTCATCATAGTCATGAACACATGACTAGAATTTTAATAAAAAAATAATTTTTAATAGAATCTTCCCCACTATGAGGAATTATTATCACAAATTCAACAACTTCAACCATAGTTTCTCAAAAGAAACCCAACAAATTTTCTTGAAATCCTTGAATTTGTGGTGTTGTCATCCAAAAACATTATATATATATATATATATATATATATATATATATATATATATATATATATATATATATATATATATATATATAGGTGTATATTCAAAATTTATATCATTCTATAGAATGCTAAACATCACAACATTTATATAGGTACGTGGTATTGCCACTACCTAAAGTATGCCTTGCACATACTGATTTTATTCATTGTAAAATGAAAAACAAAAACAACCATAATACTATGGTTCTCACAACACATGTTGTGCAAGCATACCTTATTGGAACATTCATCATAGAATGTAGACAAGAATAAAGATCTATCAAACCATGGTTACTTATCTTTCACCATTTACCATTCAGGGGTTGGTGCAACATCCTACACCAATTATCTTGAACATCAGAGAAGCCATACCAAGGATCCATATGGAAACCCAAGCTTTTTTACATGTTATCCTCAAATTTATGATCTCACATTACGATTATAGGGAACACAATCCCACCATCACACTACACTTATCTCATGGTAGTAAAAACAAATACATAAAAATAATAATAAAATCCACTTGATCAAGACTTAACATTGTTGCACCTGACCATAAAATCAACATGCATTTTAGCCATGATTAAATAATTAGATATATATATATATATATATATATATATATATATATGAAAAACAATATCAGTTATATACAATAATACTTTATACACAACATGGTTACACTTACCAATCAATACATGTCAGTAAAATTAGAATATTCATACCAGAACATTCATTCAGGTAATTCTACTATTACCTCAATAATACCATGCTTAAATTTATGATTCAACATGTACTCATATTTTATCAAGTTTAGTCTTGTTAAATTTTCATAAAAGTCCAGATTCTAGGACCAAAGAGTGCTTTTACAAGGCTACATGGACATATTTCACAAGGTTATTTGTACAACAACCCTAAAGAGGAGGTTGAAGGAACACTCAATCTAAGAGGCAACTATTATGCATGAAGATCCCAAGGCCATATTTTGGTACTCATGGTGCACAACCCAAATGAATTAGGTGGCTACTTCATGCAAAAGGGGGAAGTAGATTTTTATCCTACGTGAGACTCCACTCCCTAGCTCGTACCCAATCTAATCATCCTAGATATAGTTTTGTCTTCACCCTAAATCTCCTACTTGCATTAAGATACATCCTTGGAAATCCCATGAGTATTATACCTCAATCATCATAGGATGGCTTGCCCATACAAGCCACCTCTGATAATTGAATATGGTTTTGTGATTCTAACAACAAGTTCTATCACTATCTTTCTAATGGACTCGTGTAAATAATTGAAAGGTTGACTAGAAATGGTTATTTTAATGCAACATAATCTTGGGGAAAGGATGCATTTATCCAAGTCTCTAAGTGAATATTACATCATCAACATGTATATCATAGTTTCCAAAACCACAATATAGCTATAATCATAAAATACATCTCAATAGATGTAAAGTATATATAACCATGCACATCATGGCATCCTCATGGATGCAAAGTATATGTAACCATGAGCATCATGACATCCTCATAGATGCAAAGTATATTTAACAATGAGCATAATGCCATCCTCATGGATGCAAACCATATATAACCATGAGCATCATGACGTCCTCATGGATGCCAAAGCTCAATCCACAATCAATTAATCATCACATAAATTTGAAACATAACCTGGGGCATCATAGCCTCCTTATAGTATTAATACATACCCATGATCAAATAACCACATCATGGAATCAAAATACATATATACACATTCAATAATCTTTAAAATTTCGAGTGACAAATCCACCAACTCCTTAATATAACTCAAAGGGCCAAAATCACATAGTAAAACAAGCAAAAATTCAGATGAATACTTATATTTTCAGCACCTTATTATTATAACACACAAAACTTGTTTACTTCTAGGTTACCATGGTTGTAATTCAGTCAACCATAACTGAGTTTTTAACCTAACATCTAGTCTAGACTTATCTTATAAGTCCATTACTTGGAATAAAATAATGCTCCCAAGCATTAAAACACAACACTAACAATGTCTTTACTTGATGTAACCTAATAGGTGCAGTAACACACAAGCCAAACAAGAACTTACAATTACTTATCTCAGTTGGAAACAATTTGCAGCTAGATAAACTCATAGATTACCCACACTGAGTACCAATAAAATAATAAAAATAAATAAGGATAAGCCTTTTAATGTTTCCACCAAACCATAGAGAATATCAAAAATGCCTTACAAGGTTCTTTATGCTTTCAAATCTCTAACATAGCATAAATCGGTCAATCAAACTAGTATAAACATATACTATGAATAAAAAGAGTTACATACATGCAATAGTTCAACATAACTTCACAAGGGCTTACCATCATGGATCCCTAAAAGTTAATTTTCTTATAACAACATTACTCAGCCAGGAGCAACTCAAAATCATAGAGACATCTTTACTCTACTTACAACCATACAACTTACATGTGCATGTTAATTCCTTAGTTCTAGTATCATTGAAACTCTTTCAATAAACTCGACTAGATAATTGATTTATTGAACAATAAATTTTAGTAGTCATACCTATGGGGTTAGAAATGGTTATCACCACCATCCATGCTTTGTGACTCCAAAAGACTCAAGACATTCTTTTGATGAAAAGAAAATACAAACTTGACTGATTCATCCATGCAGACTACCTCCCCTTACCCAATCTAGCCCTCTAGCTTAGAGTCACACCCTTGGTTCTACCAGGGTCATAATGTTCCAAGCATATATAGATGAGACACCCATACAACCCATCAAAAGATACTGGGCACTATTCCCATTTACTCTAAGAGTGAAATCTTTCACACTTATCTGACATTCACTCATCCATACAAGTCAATGGTCGACAAGTGAGGCTTGCCTTAATGGAACCAAAATTGAGAAGGGTTAACCCAACCAAGGAAAAGGTAGAGAACACAATCATTATATAAAATTAAAATTCCATCAACTATCATACAAATAATGTCAACTCAACACAACATCTATCACACCTAGCAGGTGGATGTAATCATGTATACATACCTTTATGCATCAACTATATCATCAGCTTTTACACCCATAAAAGTAGGTGGTGAAAATCTCTTAAGCTCATTTACATTTGTTCAACCATAATCAACAACCTCACATGAAGTCCAGACCATGTGTATAACCCATCTGAGATTGGGAAAAACATTAGGAAACATTTTCAACATTACTCAATGCATGTTTCTATGTTCTGAACCATGCCTTGAATAGCTTCACAAGATGTTACAAATTTAAGGAGGTTTCTCCCCACTTTTTAGGCCACCCAAATCTTGGATTTGCTCAACACAAGCACCATTCGATCTGACTCTATCCTTGATTTGTGAATCACAAGATGACCTAATTAGGCATGTTACCATTTACACACCTCACTTGGAGTAGTAATTGGTAAAAACAAAATAGTAAATACAACTTAACTTAGTTGTAAAAATTTATTTTTACATTTATCTTAACTTCCAAGAAGAGAGAGAAATTGAACATTATCTTCCAAAATACTCAAAGCACAAGCTCTGATACCAAATGAAACAACCCCAAATCATTTTTTGGAATTGTTAATAAAGTACATAATAGAACCACTTGTAGGACCCTAATACACATAAAACATCAACACGGTCCTATAACAAATGAGTAGACAAACCATAATTTGATCTAAGAGATACTTATGTAGGATGATCATCACTAAAATATTTCATTGAGAAAAGGCTTAACTAAAGTTTGAAACACCATTCGAGGATGTTAGGAATTAAATGAATTTAAACTAGATTTAATCCACATAAAATCAGATTTTAAATGTGTAAAAATTAGATTTAATGTTGCACTATTGCATCATGGAATAAATTCCTCAAATCATAGTTACTAAAAGCAATAACAAAGAAAATAAAAATAACAATAAAGACCATAACATAGATATACCGTGGTTCACCCAATGTGGGATACATCCACTAGGAAAGTGCTCAATAAAATTAATGACAAAGAATGTCTTAAAGAGATTAAAAATCTCCTTCAAAATTCACATAAGAATTCTTTGAATTGCTGATCCAAATATGAAATCTGTCAAAAATTATAAACACATGCTCTGCCACACCTATGCCTATATAATCACATACCAGAAGTTTCTCTACGACACCCTATAAATAAACACAACACTCTCCAAAGTAACACCACACCTGTATATATATAAAATGAGGATAAAAACCACCAAACAAGGAGAATTGTGCAATGATTATCCAAGATAAGCATCATCCTCATGAAAACACACATCCTCCACCTAGTCATGCTTATCCAAAATCCCACCTAAGGAGGAACTTGTCATCCTAATCTCTCCTCCATACAATGCTATCATAACTTTCAAAGAGATAAAAACAAAATCCACAAAACATGGAAGTCAATCCCACTTCCAAAAAATATAGAAGTCAACATGGAAAGTAGATATCTAACAACTCACTCCATAAATTAAGGAAGACATAAAAATTAGAAATATCTAAGAATATTTCACTCACATGGAAGCAAGGTTTCATAAAATGTGGAGAAGGGAAAACTATGCTTCCCACATTTGTGGAGCTCTTTAAGCCCCAAAAATATACCACCATGGTCATGTGATAGCCCCAAAGGGCTCCACACTCAATAATCTCCCACTTAGAGACCGTTTCTCGTGAATAAAATCTATCACTACTCTATGACCACTAAGGCCAACCAAATCTAAACATAGTCTCAACTTGTCTAATGAACCACCTTAGTCATCATATATGTAGGATTTTGGTTAGTATGATTTTTATCTAGCTTCACCAAATTCTCCTCCAAAGCTATCTTGATGAAGTGATAACATAAAAGCATGTGTTTTGTCCTTGAGTGGAAATCAAAGTTCTTTACCAAATGAATAACACTTTGACTATCAATTTTTAGTCTCCCATCTTCTTACTCATGCTCCAAGTCTCAAAATAATTATTATAACTAAATCATCTCCTTGATATCCTCTATGGTAGTAACATACTCTACCTCTATGGTTGACAAAGCCATAACCTTCTATGTCTTATAAATCCAACTAACCGTTGTATCTCCAACATTAAATATATAACATATTATACTTATTGTAATATCAATATACCCTACCATATCTGATTCTACATAACCATGTAAATTTTTATTTGATCTATCATAACATAATGCAACATTCATGGTTCCTCTCAAATACTGAAGAATCCATTTAATTTCTTGCCAATGCTCATAACCAGGATCACCCATATACCTACTCAAAATTCGCACTACTTGGGAATTATCCAAACTAGTACAAACCATGCCATACATCAAGCTACCAAATACCAATGAGTAATGTACATTGGACATCTTAAGATTTTCAACATTTATCTTGGGACATTGTTCCTTTGATAATCTAAATTGGGCTACTAAAGGAGTACCAACAGATTTAGCTTCCAACATGTTAAACCTTTCCAAGACTGTATTCACATACTCTGATTGGGATAAAACCATCTTCCTTTCCTTTGTGTCATGATTAATCCTCATACTAAGGATTTGCTTCATATCACCCAAATCCCTCATAAAAAAGGAGTCACTAAGCTATTTCTTAAGTATATGAATATGTCATGTGTTATTTCCTCAACTAACATGTCATCCACATACAAGCATAATATAATAAAATAACCATCATCAAAATGTTTGATGTGCATGTAATGGTTAGAATCACACCTTTAATAACCTTGCTCCAACATAAAATAATCAAATTTATTATACCATTATCATGGAGCTTATTTTAGGCCATACAAGCTCTTATTTAGTTTGCAGACAAAGTTCTCCTTCCCTTTGACCTCATATCCCTATGGTTTCTTCATATATAACTATTCATCCAAATCACTTTGAAGAAAAGCAATTTTCACATCTAACTATTCAAGTACAAATCCTCAATTTCAACTACACCAAGAATAGTCCTAATAGAAGTCAATTTTACAACAAGAGAAAAAATCTCATCAAAATCAATAACTAACTTTTGTGCAAATCCCTTGACCACCATCCTAGACTTATACCTTTTTCTCACTTCATCCTCTTCTTTTATTCTAAATAACCACTTGTTTGGCAATGCACTCTTGCCCTTGGGTAGCCTTACAAAATCCCACATTTGGTTTTAAGAGAGATCTATGCTCTTCATCCATGGATTGCTCCCACTCCTTCCTAGCATCTACCTACATTACTTCCTTATAACACTCTATTTATCCATTGTTAGTGAGTAATAAATAATTCAAAGGAGAAAAATGTTCAAGTGCTCTTCCTACCCTAGAAGACTTTCTTACCATAGGATTTTGGGGTCCTTGTGTAGAAGGTTTCTAAATTGATTCAATGAATACTTTGCCATCCATAATGTCATCTGATACTATGTACTCTTTATGTTCTTATTTCTATTCCTAAAACTAATTCTTATATAAGAATTTTTCATTAAATATTACATCTCTAGACTGAAATATTTTCTTATCTTTAATGCTCCATAAATATAAACCAATGTCATCCTCACCATATCCAACAAATGTGCATTTTTATGATTTTGCCTCTAACTCAGTCCTATCCTCTTTCTTAAAAAGAGCAAAAGCCTCACATAAAATACTAAGAAAAAAAAATCAACATTCTTATCAAACCAAAGTTGTTTATGAATACCTCCATCTAAAGGCATAGAAGGTCCTCTATTAATCAAATAAATTGTTGTGCTAACTACATCTTCCCAAAACTGTAAAGGAAACCCTACATGTCACCTCATGATCCTAGTATGATCCATTATTATTTTGTTCATCCTTTCAAATACCTGATTCTACTATGGAGTTCTTAGAGCTATCCTTCACCTATGGATTTCATTGTTATAACAATAATAAAAGAAATCATTACTATAATAATCACCTCCATTATCTGATCTTAGACATTTAAACTTGAGATTTGTTTCATTCTCAACCAAAGCTTTCCACTTATTAAAAGTGTCAAATACATTAGATTTATTTTTAATACAATAAACTCAAACTTTTCTAGTTACATCATCAATAAAAGTGATAATAATTGGAACCACCAATATAAGATACCTAAGCTAGTCCCCATACATCTGAATGTACCAACTCTAACTTATGCTCTTTCTTTATGGGTCCAACTTTCAAGAACTTTATTCACTTTTATTTCCCATACACACAATTATCATAGAAGTCTAAATTGATATATTTAAATTTAGGCAACTTATCTTTTAATAGCTTCATGCCCTTATAGATCATATGACTGAGCTTGTAGTGCCACATAGTTACATTTCTACCTACAACAACTAAATCAAAAGAATCAACACTACTAGTCAAATATAAAGTACCAAATTTCATACCTCTTGAAATCATAAGATCACCTTTGGTAAAATTTTAATAATCTATAGTAAACATTATATAACATCCCTCACTGGCCAATTACCCCATTAAAAAAAAATTCCATCTCAACATAGGCACATATCTGACATCCTTAAGTATCCACATGTTCCCATTCTACATTTTCACCTGTACACAAAATTTACCTACTATCTCACATGGTTCATCATGACAAATATAAACATGTCCCAAATTATCTTCAACATAATCAGTAAAATAATGCCTATGTGGGGTGGCATGAAAATAAGGCCTTGAATCTAATACCCAAGACTCAAAAAAATTATCCAAAGAAATAATTAAGGCATCTTAACATGATTTACATGATATCACATTTACCTCTTTCATTTCCTCCTTATTGTCATTACTATCCTAAAGTGACCAACAATCTTTCTTTGAGTGTCCACTCTTCCCACAATGCCAACATATTATCTTGGCTCTAGATCTAGATTTATATCTACCTTTTAACTTTCCGTGATTTCCTTTGCTCTTTTCCTTTTGCCTCCCTCTAGTTTCAGCATAAAAATAATTACCTAAAGATGATTCACTAGTGATTTTACTTTGTATTTCCTCTCTAAGAATCACACCTATAACATCCTCAAAATTTTAACTTCCCTTGGCAAGGACTGCATTACTCATAGCCATAACTAAGCTATCCTAACGGTTAGGAAAATAACCTAAAATCAACAAAGCTCTAACTTCATCATCAAACTTAATTTAAATAGAAGTGAGCATACTTAAAATCTTATTAAAATCATTTAAATGATTAGTAATAGAACCATTCTCAGACATTTTCATATTAAATAATATTTTCATAAGAAAAAAATTATTTTAAGTAGAAGGTTTTTCATACAACCTTTTAAGTTTATCCATGAAATCCTTTATATATTTCTCATTTGAAATGTTAAATGCGACATAAGATGCAAGGCATAACCATATGACTCCCAATGCCTTCCTATCAAGCAATGTCCATCCTGCATCACTCATGGCTACAAGTTGTCCTCCTTCCCCTCCAAAGGGATATGAAGTTCCTTATAACATAGGTAATCTTCCATTTACATTTTTTGCAAACCAAAAATTTTGCTATCAAAATTTTCAACTCTGAATCTGATCTCTTCTCCCATAGCTCCCACTCAAGCTAATAACCCATCTTGTGATTTACCACTTTAGCAAAAAACACCACCAAAGCTTTGATACTAGTTGTTAGGAATTAAATGAACTAAAAATAGATATAATCCATATAAAATCATATTTTAAATGTATAAAAATCAGATTTAATGTTGCATCATTGCATCATGGAATCAATTCCTTAAATCATAATAATTGAAAGCAATAATGAAGAAAATAAAAATAGAAATAAAGACCATAACATAGATATACTTTGGTTCAATTAATGTGGGCTACATCCACTAATAAAATCCTCAATAAAATTAATGACAAAGAACTTCTTATAGAGATTAAAAATCTTCTTTAGAATTGACACAAGAATTCACTGAATTATTGATCCAAATCTAAAATCTATCAATAATTCTGCACATATGGTCTACCACACCTATACTTGTATAATCATATGGCACAAGATACTTTACCACACCATATAAATAGACCCATCACTCTCCAAAGTAACACCACACCTATATATACACAAAATGAAGATAAAACCAACCAAATAAGGAGAATTACATAATGCTTATCGAAGATAAGCATTATCTTCAAGAAGACACACATCTTTTACCTAGTCATGCTTATCCAAAAGTCCACCTAAGTAGGAAATTGCCATCCTCATATTTCCTCCACAAAAGGCACTCATAACTTTCAAGGAGATAACAACAAACTCCATAAAACATGAAAGTCAATCCCACTTCCATAAAACATGGAAGTCAACATAGAAAATAAATATCTAACAAATCAATCCACAAAATAAGGAAAACATAGAAATTAGAAATATCTAAGAATATTCCACTCACATGGAAGCAAGGTTACATAAAATATGGGGAAGGGAAAAATGGCTCCCCACATTTATGGATCTCTCCAAGCCCCCAAAATATAGCACCATGGTCATGTGATAGCCCCAAATGCCTCCAAACTCAACAAAAATAATTTTTACATTTATCTTAACTTCTAAGAAGAGAGAGAAATTGAACATTATCTTCCAAAATACTTAAATCACAAGCTCTGATATTAGATGAAATAACCCCAATTTTTTTTAGGAATTGTTAATAGAGTATATAATAGAACTATGTGTAGGAACCTACTATGCACAACACATCAACATGGTCATACACCAAATGAGTAGACAACCCATAAATAAATTTGGTCAAAGAGATAGTTATGCAGGATGACCATCATTAGAAGATTCTATCAAGAAAAGGATTGCTAAAGTTTGAAGCACCATTTAAGGGGTATTGGTGTGTAGCCACACTAATAAACTTTAAACCTTTAAAAGGCATCTTGTTTCTCCATCAAATCACCTATAGATCCTCAACTTGATATAATCATCTGATAACCCTATATGATTATGATTAGGTAACTCACTAGAAAATGAGATTCATCATAACCCAACCTATGGTATCCTTGACAAGTCTAAAATTCTTAATATATCAATGTCCACCAATAGCTAACATTAATCCACTACCAAGGTGTCTAGCATAAAAGTTAGGGACATAGAACCTTATGATTGCATAATCTTGGACCAACTCAAATTTATTCCATAAGACTATGTTATCAACCTTACAATATTACCATGGAACTAGATAACCATGTGCATTCAACCATAGGAACGTTTATCAACTACCAAGTAAAATGACCAGGTTAGAGAGGATACGACATCCTTAACAGTGCCATTATACATACATGACCTTATCCATATGGCCTCTTACTCAGTATGAAATAACACTAGTTAAAAAGAGGTTTCAACATTAACGATGGTATCCAATTGTAATTAAATTAATGAATTTTCATCCAAGGATCCTCACTCTACTAACCCACTCTAACTCCTTAACTTAAAAATAATGAATGTTGTAACCTGAAAAATCAATTTTTTATTTTTATGACAATCCAACCATTCAATTAATTACCATGTCATAACAATAGTCTAGCTATGTCTATGTTAAAGGAACAATGGTTACCACAAAAAGGTTTGGTCACACATGGCCAACCAATCATGCCAAAAAAATGTACCATATTAGATTACGTTGAGCAATGGAGTATCAACTCACAATTATGGTTAACAATTTCTCATTTTAGTTGATTTTATTAATTTCAAGCTAAGAATAACCCAAAAATCAACTTTTTGGTTGACCATGTTTTCATGCTTGCATTACACATAAGACATATACATTACCAATTATCATGGCTAAATTCACATCTTAAAAAGATAATGATTGACTCATAGTTTGACTTGTTTGCTAAAGCTTGACATAACGTTAACAAAAATGAAATACATTTGTGTTATTATTCCTTATTATTAAGAGTGGTATCATGATCCAATAACATCAATTAAGTTGGATTCACAAGTTAATGTGGAGGTATAAACCACTAGAAATAACATTATAAACAAGTCCCACAAGGTCACAACATAGAGCATTACAACATAGTTTCTAACACTTTAAACATGATGCGGTCTTAAATATCGATGAAAAATAATACATATATGAAATAATAGATACACTTAATTTATTAAGTAATATGTATCCTTAATATTAGATTACTATTATAAAAATAGGAATGCTTCAAGCACCCCTCAATTGACCAACAAGGAAGTGGACAAAATATTCATCTCAAACACATAATTTGATAATTGTGGCAAGTTAAAAAACATGTAAACAACCATGGTTACCATAGCTTCTCATCACCAAACCACCTATTGACTCTTTGCAACACCCAAAAAATTTCAATAATATACATTTAGTCATGCTTAAGGTTGAAATGTTTAAATATATAATTGTATATAGTATAATCAATCCTTAAACAAGGATATTGTTCATAAGTATAACTGAACACTAAAGAATACAAATATTAATATCTTTAAAATAATAATACAAATAATAGCTCGAAGGCATATACACAAGGAACCTATTGTGCTACTAACAAGTACAAATATTTGAATCAGTTATTCAATAAAATATATACTAGCTATAATGACCTAGCAATGTGATAAGCTCAACCAATAGCTAAATCACTCCCACACCCTTCATGGGTTAGCAAGGACATATATGGCCTCCAACAAGTAATAAATAAATTATAAAACTCAATGACAAGTAATGGTCAATTGAATGAAGTCCCTGCACTGAAATGGTATAAATAATGTGTCAACATAAAACTGGTAATGTGAATATCCTCCCTGCTGAACATTATGGAAAATAAATTCTATTTAAAGATATAAGCCCAACAAAAGAGAAAACTACTATGAGCCTAATTCATCATTGATCAATCATGTGACAGCCTATAAGTTACTATTGTACTATATTATTTTCAAAAATATTCATCAATGCACCAACACATAGCATTTCCAAACAAGAAAGAATAATAGAAATCAAGGTATCTCTTCTAAGATAAGAGAAACCATGCATATAGTAGGTATATAAATGGATACAATAGCCCAAAAAATGCCATTATCATCTCAATCATAAGTAGACTTATAATTTTAACATTTCATTTGTTCTTCATACATGTGCAACCATCCAATTCATATAAAAACATAGTTAAAAGTTCATGGCAACTAATTTCCTCTTGACTAACATAGAATAAGTTTAGAAAAGATAATAACAATCTAATTTCTTGTAACAAGGCATTTTCCATTGAGAATAACAAATAATCATCATAAAGTACAACCTACTACATGTGTGTGTATAACCATAAGCTCACAATAATATAAATATGAGAACACTTGAAATGGTTATAAACATGAAACTCTAAATGTCTAATTTAACAAAGTTTGACATGTTCTAAAAATTAATTATGAATGTAAGCAATACTATCAAGAATGCAACAAAACAAATTCAACATATCTACATAACATCAGTTATGCCATGTCATACATCAACACAACTAAATGGCTACACATAACTTTCCCACTTTTCCATCTAACATACCCAACCATACAAATCATAATAACTATAAGTTTATCAAGTACTCAAACAAATAGGTAAGAAACATGTACTAAGATTACATAAGCCTATTATGAATGCTCATAGGTAAAACAACCTATCCAATAAATTCTAGTGTTAACCATCATGGTTATAAATTTATGCTGCAATCTAGTCATTAAAGGAGTAAACACAACTCAATAAGAAATGCGTGAATTACACTATTTTTATTTAAGGGAGAGTATATGCCCACAAGGTTGCAGTATTACATGATGGCTTATATGATAAGTCTCAACCATTATAGAGGGTTTTAATTAGGGTTTCATTAGGAAGGCAAGGCAATCAAATACATTTAAACTTGATGAATTTTATGCTCAAATAGAATATCTAACATAGAAATGTATAATATCAAATTTATAACTAGTCATAATAGTTTTCCTTCCAGGTGGTGATATGAGGGGTTCACTATATACTCAACATGTAATGAAAATACATATAAGTTTTTCGATTCAACCCTTAAATTTAAATATGCAATAAATAAAGTTTCTCAAAGTTAAAGGAACCCATAAATCATTTAATTTGCAACCATATATTCAATTTAACATATTAAATTTAAGCAACTAGCCACATACTCCTTTTGACATATTAAATTTAAGTAACCAACCATTGATTTTGAAAACCTAAAAAATAATATGATTTTTTTAGCATACAAAACACACTCAAAAACCCTCCTGCACCTGGACATGGAATAAATCCATGTGGGTATGGCTAAGCATACCCACATGGGTGGATGGCTGCAATAGGCTTCTCAAAGAGGGGTTACCAAACCAAAATGAAATCTATTAACTTGAATATAAGAAAGAACAAGAATCACATGCTTGGAAATAAAAAATGCAAGTTTTTATTCTCTATCTCTCCCAATGGCTCCATACAAGTAGCAGTGTCCCTCCTCCCTTACTCTTATTCTTTTTCTATTAATTCATCCTCTACCTCCATGCCTTTTTTCCTCATAGATTCATAAATTGCATCTTGAAAACTTTGCATACTCCCCAAATTTTCGTCTACTCATCCTCCATGGTAGCAGCCTATGCAAAATTGAACCCTCAACTCCATTATTTCCTTCATCCTACATCGTATCCCTACCTCTATTCCTTTACAGTCAATGGTCTAAGGTTATGATCCATTGATTCCACTAAACCCTAAGTAAATGTTTCATGCTAAATTTAATTCTCTCCAAGTTTGTCACTATACCTCTAGGAACAAAAATTAAATTTCTATGAAACAATCAATTATACATTAAAGAAGACAATATGGTTCCTAACATATATTTACTATTTATTTTAATCCAATATGGCAACTTTTACTTTGGCCGATGGTTAGGGAAATTGCAATTTTTCTTTTATTTATTTACCTAAACTTGCCATTGCCACATATGCCCATACACCATGCGCGTGCGCACACGCACACACACACACACACATTTTGATATATATTTATATTTGATATATGTATAATATATTTATACATCTATTCATGTACTTATATAGACATTCATCTATTTATATAAACACACAAACACACACACACACACACACACACACACACATGCACACGCACACGCGCACACACACACACACACACACACACACACACACATAGAGAGAGAGAGAGAGAGAGAGAGAGAGATGAGAGAGAGAGAGAGAGAGAGAGAGGAGAGAGAGAGAGAGAGAGAGAGAGAGAGAGAGAGAGAGAGAGAGAGAGAGAGAGAGAGAGAGAGAGAGAGAGAGAGAGAGAGAGAGAGAGAGAGAGAGGAGAGAGAGAGAGAGAGAGAGAGAGAGAGAGATATCATTACATTCACAAGGGGGATTATCAAAACCTAATCGATGATTTAAAAAAAACATAATTTGAGACTACTTCAATTCGATCACAAGGAGGGTACCAAATGGGTAGGGTAATGACATCCTCCACTCCTTAAAGAGGAGACATCTTGGTGATATATATTAATCTATTTATATAAATACATTTATATATTTATATTTCTATTTTTTTATATAGAGAGAGATCATTACATTCTTAAGGGAGATTATCAAACCCCAATCGGTAATCAACAAAACATGATTCAAGAGTACTTCAATTTAATCATAAGGATGATACCGACTAGGTGGGGTTATGACAAATAAACACAATAATAGTAAAATTTATACTTTTTTTTCTCTCTGATACTTTGATTACAACTTTAATTATTAATTTATAATATAATTTTCATTGATTCTATCCACGACCAACATTGAATTTTGATCAAAGTTTCTAAGAATCTACAAATTTGGGTTTAAAAATTAACTAATTTAATAAAGGTACACACATATATCAATTTTAGTCACTCAAATTTGGTCATGAATAGTTGATAATGTTAGTTTTGGCCCACTTTTACTTTAATTAACTTGAGCACTTAATTTGGACCTATTTTACCACCTCACTCTATCTTAAATAATTATATAGATGTATCCCTTTATAAGTTGATATCTTACACCTATATAAATGTTCCTAATCACTAAATACATCTCTAAGCATGTGCATGGACATCATATATCTTAAGTTTCAAATGTTACCCTCTAGTCATGAACCGACTAATATGGCTTAATTGTGGTAGTTAATCTTAACCCTTGTGCGTTGATCTTGTCCTCCACCTTGGTAATAACTATTTTTTAAATTTAGACCCTCCCTTATGATTTTCCTATATTTTAAGAATTTTTAGTTTGAGGTTTTTCCATTTTATATTGATAAAGGCAAAATTAATTCATCTATTATATTACTTAGATAATTCATTATCGTGGAACACTTAAACTATTGCACACTGAGAAAACCTTCCCTATTATTTCCAAATTTTTTCTAATAATTTGAAGCAACTCTTAGCTAAGTCAAGAGAATTTCTATTCAATTCAATAAAAATATTAACAAGTATTAAATCTATCTCTAGATGCATACATGTATTAAAAGGAACATAATTTCACTAATCACTCTAAGTAGAACCATGTGGGCTTAATTTCCCTCTTTGAAGTATTGGATATGTAAGAAATGATCAATCATCATGGGGTCATTTGGGTTAGCTTATCTCACTACACTCATCCCTTTCTCTTTGTAGGTTTTTTGATATTGATAGCCTTATTAGGTTTTGAAATTTGAATAAGTAATTTACAATTCATCTACGTGCATCCTAAGGCCAAATATTTACACACTTGGGTGTCTCAAGTAGATCAAAACAATTGTGCCCTAAATTTATTTATTTTTCACAAGGGATAATGTTGATCCATAAAAGATGGCATTTAATTTTGTCTTCTTTTGGTGGGTCCTGACCTGAGCACTTATAATTATAATTCATGTTACATATGCATGATCAGTTTGACTCAATTATTTCCAATCATCTTTCAGTCACACATATTTATCATAGAGGAAGAAAATAACTAAGTCTTCTTCTATTTTTAAAAGTTAGTATTCATTTCAATCATTTGTATTTCATTTACTTTTATACTTTGTATTCATTATGCTAGTTACAAATTATTTTACATCATTTCTTATATTTATATTCATTTCATATTAATTAGAGTTACTACAAAAATTAATTCCAAATTCTAATAAAACATCAATTGATGAAGTATTAAACCAATTAAAGTAATAAGTTTTCAAATTCATTGAAAAAAGCTAAGTCAAAAGTTTTTTAATGTGATTGAAATTTAAGAAAGAACCATAATGGCTCAAATAAGATGTAACCAATCTTATTTCCTATTAAATATCTAATTTTTTTTGGGATAAAAAACCAATTAAAAAAGATATGAAAATAATTCAAAAAAATAGTTTAAAAAAAAATCTTTAAAAGTAAACTTATTAGTTTATTTATGAGATCTTTAAGAATATTTTACTTTTATTTTAATTTATATACATCATAGCAGTAATTTAACATGTTGGAGAAAAATTAGTGAGTAGGTTAGAATAAAACATTTTTATCATATTAAAAGGTTACCAATATTTTTAAAAAAATAGAGAAATATTGTAAATAATAGGTGGTTGAGAAATAGGAGGGATATTAGGACCATACCAATGTTGATAAAGAATAGGAAAATCATGTTGAAAAGGAATAAATAAAACATATTACAAAATATATCAATGAGATGTGGTTGAGTTGGTAAAGAGTATTGGTTGTTTCAAGCCCCACTTAGGTTCAAATCTCAATAACATATGTGAGGTTGGATGTGATTGTCATTGGTATTCTTGGGTTGGTTGTGGTTTTTATGGGTTTTCTTAGGTTTGTTGTGGTTTTTGTTGGTATTTTTGAGCAGGTTATGGCCATTTGTTGGTATTCTTGGGCTGGTTATGGCCATTATGGGTATTCTTAGGCCGGATGTGACTGTTGTTCATATTCTCATGTCAGTTATAGCCATTGTTGGTATATCTGGTACATGTGGTAGGTGATCACTTCAGGATTTGAGCCCCTAATTGTGTCCCAGACTAGTTCGTAGCTTTGGTTAAAAGTGAATACCAATTAAAAACACATGGAAAAATATGATGAATATTGGAACCAATAAGAACAAGTGTTATTATTTAGCTTTAGTACCTGCTACAAAGAGGAATACTTAAATTTTTGTGAGGGTTAGAATTTTTATTGTAGTATTTTTACCACATGAACAATTAGGTGGAAGCAATGATGAGGGGTCCACATGCTTAAAACTTTTGAAGGACTATATAGCTCAATAATAAAATTGAATCTAATAAATAAATTATGCATTCAAGCTAGGCCACTATACACATTTTTAAGATAGTATTTTAAATCTGACTATTTAGAGTATTTTCTTAATGTATTGAGTAATAAATTAAAGAAGAGATAATATATTTGAAAATTAAAAATCTCTCATGTATAAGTGACATATACTAACTTTATTGTTGTTTAATAGATTCATGTACTTTTTAAGGGCCTTCATGTGGAGAGGGGTTATGTTCTTCTCACATAGAAGGGTCTAATATCTCAAATAAAAACTCAAACAAGTGACTAGATATAAGTGTCACTTTTAGTAGGTGGTTTTATTGTTATAAATAATATTTACATTTGAGTTTTAAGTATTTATGTGAATATTAATTTTAAATTTTAAACACTAACCTTAGATATATTAAAACTTTAATAAATAAAAATGTCACTTTAAAAGTGGCAAAATAGAAAAGTTGTGCAAAACTTAAGTCTAAACTTGTATAAAGACGCGTGAACTTGGGCTCAATTTTTTTATTTTTCCATGGAAAAGTATTGGGTAAGTGTATTAATTTTTGACAACATATTTAAGTTTTTTACTTTTGTTTTTAACAAAAGATACATGAAATTAGGCCCATTTATTTAATATTTAATGGAAAAATGTTGGCTAGGCTTCTTTCTTTTCGACAAGACATTTAAATTTTTTACTTTTATTTTTGACGAGACATATTTTTTCCTATTTTTTTATTGTAAATGTTATTTCTCCATGAAATTATTCTTGTCAATACTATTTAACCAATTAAAAAGTATATAAATATTCTTTTTCAAATATTCTTTTTTTTAAAAAATGTAATGTATTTTAAAAAAACCAATGCTAAAATTTAAAAAAATTAAAAATATTTAAATTTCATAATATTTAATGTAAATTAATGTGTAAATATGATTAAAACAAGTGTGCATAGCACCTAATACCTATAGGAAAAGTGAGTAGTAGCTTAAGTGGATGAAAAAATAGATGCAAAATTAGGATAGGATGTCAGAAATAGAGAACATGAGATATGAGATTTGTATTTTATTTGGGATATGACATTTTATATTTGTATGTAAAAAACATGAAAAATAAATTTCAAATAAGTTTATTTTAAATGAATGTTCCATTTATATAAGAAGGAAATGTGAACCACCAATCTTCAATGTATGATTTTGCATATAAAAGCACATAATGTGAATATAATTGATTATTTGTTGTTATAAATAACTAAAAACTCCACAACTGATTAAAAAATATAAAAACTAAATACAAAATATGAACAAGCATAGCATACCCATTTTTGATGAATGCTTTCCCTAAATAAGCATAAAGTACTAACAACCAATGTATGATTTTACTTATGGAAGAATAAAATATGGATGTAGTAATTTTTTATTGCTATACAATACTCAATCCAAAGTGTCTCCATCAGCAACCGTATTTTATTCAAAAATTATTCTCATGTATCACAAATATTATAAATTATGTTACTAATCTAACAACCAAAAAAATTATTTTCATTTATCTAAATCTATTTTCGTGGAGATGCAATAAGGCAAACTTTATGAGTGCATGTTGTACGTAGTATTTCAATGGACAATTTCAAACTATATGAAATAGATAATTTCATTAGTAATATAAAGTATATATGTTAGACTATACATGAACCTTTTATGTAGCCATTAAAAGGGGTTATTTGTTAGAACTAAGTTTCTTGATAGAGTGTCACACCTTGATGAAAAAGGGAAGCCTTGTTATTTTCTACCTCAACATAGGGTACCATCACTATGGAATATACATAAGAAGATAAAGGGATATTGTAAATATATGTGGTTCCCCTAAAATAATTTGTCCACATTATCCATACAAATAATGGTGCTTATAAACTTATCTTAAACCATGGTCAAAATTGAAAATAATGTTTTTATAGCATGAATCACCTTAGATACAACAATGTTTATTCATGCATGTTTATTGTCCCACCTAAATTCATTGATGTTATCATAAGTTCCCAGAGTCTTATCATTGATTTGAATGTAACTGATATAAGAGTGATCTTTAGCTAGTTTGTTTAGTTATCCTTCACCCCATAAAAATTTATCTTGAAAACATAAGGATAATGCTATTTATCAATATTCTTTGTATTTATATAATGAACTTATCCTACAAAGAAAAGTTTACAATTTTTACTACAATATTCCGTAATATTTTGTGTATCTATATAATAGTTTAGTTAGTGTTATATGGTACTTGGAATCCATTAATGTCAAAATAGCAAATACAACTATTGTGATGTAGTTACTATAGGATCCCTCATATTTGTCTACTTGGTATTGTGCAAATGAGATAATTATAACATAAAACCTTGGAAGACTAAAATATTGTAATATGGAAAAAAACATAGTTTAGTGATAAAAATTAAAACAATCCAAAGGTTGAGAATAAATTTGACTATAAATATTGGTTATATGAAACATTTTAATAAATAAAAAATAGAGTATGCTTTTAATTCAACATACACTTTTCATTTTCATTTACTCCTTTCAAACTTTCCTAAAATTGTACATTTCAATTAAATTTATGTATGAACGGTGAAATAATATGTACAAGAAGAATACAAGGATTAGTGATAAAGATATACAATTACATAGGACAAATATCATGAGAAATAAAGTCTAGGATAGATTTTGATAGAGTTTTTGGATATGCAAAGGAATGAATTCTTGTGACCAAGTATTTTATTTGAAACTTTTTTGTATCATCGAAACTAGTCTAGACCAATGGATAATACTCCTATAAATAAACAAATTGCTTGTTACTATGCTCATCTAACATTTCATGATTTTTATTCATGGACATCATTTTAAAATATTCTCGAAGCCATTCTTATAAGTCTTTAAAAAAAATAATTAACTAAGATAATCACTTAGAAGATGGTATAAGATTTTTTTCAAGCGAAGGTCACTAAATATGAAATGAAAATGGACTACTATAGACTAGTATCTATATCTAAAAATATTGCCTCAATTCCAAATTATTATGTGTCTTACCTAGTCAATGAAATTCAATAACGTAGATAGAATAATTCATAATTATAGGTGTATTAAAAAATCCTACCAAAAGACTAACCTGTGCAATAATAAAATGCATAGATCATCGATGGACAAATATAATTATAAAGGAAAAAATAAACACAAGTCCATGTGTATGTAAAACATTTTAGTTAATAAACAAGTTCACATTATGTTTATTATTTCACATGAATCAAGTCAATCTATGCAATCAATACACTATTGACTTCATTTAACTTTAAACAATTTTTATTGGTCATTATATTGGCCAATTAGAGCACTCTTCTTTTCATCCTAAAAATATATTTATGTTTTGGAAAGATAGTGTGCTTATTTTTTAGGTGTTTTCATATCATATTTTTATTTTCTATGCATTGATTGGTAGAGATTTTTTTATCTTATTAGCAACCACCCATAGTTCAAGTCAAGCTTTAATGAAATGATTTAATTCATAAACTAAGTTAAACACTTATTAGACATCGCTATCTATATCTAAAAATATTTTCTCAAATACAAATTCTTGCATCCCTTACCTAGTGAGTGAAAGTTAATGATGTAGATAGAACAATTGACAATTGTATAAGTATTCAAAAATATTGTCAAAAGATTAACCTATGTAAAAATAAAATGCATCAATCAACTACAGATAATATAATTACAAAGGACAAAAAAACATAGGTGTATATGTATGTAAATATTTTTAGTTAATAAAAAAATTGAAATTATGTTTATGATTTCAAATGAATCAAGTTAGTACATGGAATCAATACACTATTGATTTCATTAAAATTTAACCAAGTTTTGTTACTCACTATTTTGGTCAATTAGAGCACTGTGTTTTTAATACCTAGAAATATATGTAGCTTTTGGAAAGGAAGTGTGCATATGTTTTACATGTTCACATATGATATTATTATTTTATATGCACTGATTGATAGAGATATTTTCATGTTATTGGCAGCCACACATGGTTCAAGGCAAGCTTTAATGCAACAATTTACTTTGTGTAGTGGATCATTTTGTTCAGGGCACTTGCTATAGAATGTAATAATTTTGTTTCAAGTTAGAAAAAGTATAAAAATAAATGTGCAAAGAGAACATTGCATTGATTTAGAAAGAGGTTATAGATACTAATGTATGGAGTTGGTAGAGCTCTGATCTACTTATAGAAAGAGAGGGTAATTACATGATGCATTTTGTTTAGCTGGTGACGTAGTCACCAAAGAATCATATGTTGAGTGATAAATATTTGAATAGTAATGGAGTATGCTAAGCCTTACATGCACACCTTAAAATAATTTATTCGTCATTCAAATACAACACATATCAGTGTAGCCATTTTATAACACTATAACCACAACAATAGGTATGTGTAGCAAGGAATGGTTCACAAAAAAACTTGAAAGTTGTACTAACATAATAGAAAAATCCTCCACATAACTATGTCAACATTTGTAGTGTTTAAAAATACTTAACCACTAATAAAATTTAATTTATCTCCCAAATAACAATATATACATTTTTTGAGGATATGCATATAGTCACTTCAAAAAAAATGTTCAAGGTTTAAGATTCCAATAGTAATATGGATGACATAGTTCAAGTTTTCAGATATGAATACTAATATAAAAAGTGAAAAAAATTGATAACATAGTTAAATACCATGACATTGTTACTAAATTTGAAACTTAAAAGATTTTTATAAATAGAAAACAAATATGTTGACTATACAAATTAGTAGTTATAACCTTTGTTTGCTTATGAAATGAAGCTCAAATTGCTTCTACTCAAATAATTTTTTCTTCAAATTTTTTAAAACACTACTCAAATAACTATGCCAACAGAACATGTTAGTCATTTATAAAGAGGTTATTATACCTTGCTATTCTAACCAACTAGAGCACTCCCTTTTCCATGATTCGTAATATATGTATTTTTTGAAAAGGCAAGGTACATGTTTTTAAAGCATTGTAATATAATATTATTATTTACTATTCATTGATCCCAAAAAATATTTTCATGTTATTGGCAGTGTCACCTAGTTCAATCCAAACTTTGATGCATTGATTAACTCTACGAAGTGGATTGCTATGATTTTTTATGGATTTATTTTTTCATAATAGGGAAATTATTGAAATAGATGTTCAATGTTAAAATTGCATTGATTTTGAGAGATATTATAGGTGATAATTTATATTCAAAAAACTTAACTAATCATAACACATGTAATTTCAAACATTGATTTTTTGTTTCTAGTAGAATATTAAGCATTTAATCGATTCAACCCTATTTTCTTGAATTAAATATGTTGTGATAATTTTTAAGTAAAGTATTAGTAACAAAACTTTATTCATTCCCATACTCAGTTACTGACATTAAAAATATTTTCATGAATTGACTAGAAACCTAAATGATACTATTATATCCATACACAATTCAAGAACATGGTATCATTTATAAATAACTTATAGAAAGTCAAATGGTTTTTTGGTCATTTGAAATTATAATTGTCCAAAGCTAATCCAAGTATAAAATAAACTAATGAGGCACATATCATAATCTCTTGAATGCCTCACCTCAAAAAATTGAAGCCTAATCCCATAATAGAAAATGATGATTAACAGTAAAAGCCTCTAAAAATCATACAATAAATGACATGGGAAATAATAATAATCAAAGATTAAATAATTTATTAGGCTACAACCACAATGGAGGAAGTTTGTGAAAGAAATCAATTCACAAGAATAGGTCTTAGATTGTGTGAATGTTATGAACATAATGTTCCTATCCTTTAGATATTGGTTCTGTACAAGGAGGGAAACAAAGTGCACAATAAATCTATTAACACTAATTCAAATTTTAATTCCTATGTTATGAAGGCTATTCATATATTTTTACAAGTTTATGGCACATTGAGATGAAACTTACTTTAACTCTGACCAGATCAAGATTACATTTACATTAAATAACATAAAATTTAAAGCAAATTTTTATTTCTTGAGGGGTAGAATATGTAGATATTAAAAATGAAAAATAAGAGAAAAATAAACCCTAAATTCTATGTTTTATGCTCATGTCTAAAACTATCATGTATTCTCATATCCAAACCTTTCATGTAAATATGGTGTAGCTCTGATCATATAAATATGAAAATAATAAAAATTAGTGTAAATCAATTTCAATTAAAAATAAATTAAGCTTGTGTTTAAATTAATATCATAAAATTTACAGCAAATTTGCACTTCCTAAATGAGTAAACCTATCATGTAAATATGGTGTATATATGATCATATTTGAAATTAAAAAATCTCTCATGTATAAGTGATATATATTGAATTCATTATCATTTAACGGTTTTAAGTACTTTTTAAGGGACTTCATGTGGAAAGGGGTTATTCCCTTGTCAAATAGAAGGGTCCAATTTTCCTTACTTAAAACTTAAACAAGTGACTAGGTATAAGTGTCACTTTTAGTACGTGATCTTATTATTATAAATAAGATTTAAATTTTAGTTTTAATTATATAGGTGAATAAAAAATTTATATTTTAAACACTAACCTTAGATATATTAAAAATTTAATAAAAAAAGTGTCACTTTACAAGTGTCAAAATAGAAAAGTTATGCAAAACCTCAGTCTGAACTTTTAGAAAGACACATGACCTTGGGCCCAATTTTTTCATTTTTTATGGAAAAATGTTGGCTAAGCTTCTTACTTTTTGACTAGACATTTTATTTTTAACAAAATACACATAAACTTGGCCCACCCCCCCCGCCCCGCCCCCCCCCCCCTCCCCCCCCCCCCCCCCCCCACCGCAACCAACCCCCCCATCCCCCCCCCACCTCTCCCCCGCCTCCTTTTTTTTTAATGGAAAAATGTTGGCTAAGCTTCTTTCATTTTGACAAGACATTTATTTTTTCATAAATTTTTAATAGTAAATGTTTGAATTATGCATAAAATTTATCTTGTCAATATTATTTAACCAATTAAAAATTATATAAATAAACTTTTTAAAACTATTTTTTTTAAAAATGTAATGTATATTAAAATACCAATGTTAAAATTTAAAAAAATAAAAAAATATTTACATTTAACATTATTCAATGCAATGTAATGTGGAATGATGATTACAACAAGTGTGCATAGCACCTATTCCCTATAGGAATATTGAGTAGTAGCATAAGTGAATGTAGAGACAAATGCAAAGCTAGGATAAGATGTCAAAAATGGAGAACATGAGGGATGAGAATTGCATTTTATTTGGGTTGTGTCATTTCAGATTTATATGCAAATAACCCAAAAAATAAATCTCAAACAAGTTTATTTGTAATGAATGAATCATTTATATAAGCATGAAATATGAGCCACCAATCTTGAATGTATGATTTTACTTTAAAAAGCACAAAATATGAATATGATTGATTTAAAAAAGAATATATATGAATGATTTCCTTAAACAAGCACAAAGTTAGAACAACCAATGTATGATTTTTATTATAGAAACACAAAATATGGATGTAGTCAATTGTTTATTTCTATAAAATGCTCAATCTAAAGTGTCTTCCTAAGTAGACCTATTTTATTAAAAACTTATTCCTATGTATCGCTAATATTAGAAATTATATTACTAATCTAACCATCAAAAAAATTATTTTCATGTATCTAAATCCATTTTCATGGAAATGTAGGAAGGAAAATTTTATGAGTGCATATTGTAAGTAGTATTTCACAGGATAATTTTAAACTATGCACAATGGATAATTTCATTAGTAATATAAAGAAGAGATGTTACAATATATAGGACCCTTTATGTAGTCATTAAGAGGGTTTATTTCTTAGATATGAGCTTCATGATAGAGTGCAACCCCTTGATGAAAAGAGGTATCCTTGTCTTGTCCTACCTCAACATAGGGTGCCATCCATATGGCATATACATAAGAAGCTAAAGGGATATTGTAATTATATGTGGTTCCCTAACAATAATTTGTGTGCATTTTAAAAAAACAATGGTACTTATAAACTTCTCTTAAACCTTGGGAAAAATTAAAAATAATGTTTTTATAGCATAGATAATCTTAGATACAAGAATGTTTATACCCAAATTCAATTATTTTATCATTATCTATATGAGTCTTGTCATTTATTTGAATGTATTTGATATAAGAGTGATATTTATCTTGTTTGTGTAGCTATCCTACACCACATAACAATTTATCCTATAAACACAAAGATAATGTTATTTATCAATATTCTATGCACTTATTTAAAGAATTCATCCTAAAATGATAGGTTTAAAATGTTTACTAAAATGAATTTACTAATATGCTACGATGCATTTAGCAATAATTTATGTATTTATCTAATAATTGAATTATTGTTATACACGTACTTGGAATCCATAAATGTCGTAGTAGAAAAGACATACTACTGACTGAGGCCATTATTGTAGGATACCCTATATTTATTTACTTGGTATTGTGAAAATGATTTAAGCAGAACATAAAACCATAGAAGAACAAAATCTTGAAAGATGGAAAAAAAGACAGTCTAGTGCAAAAAATCATAATAATCCAAATGTCAAAAACAAATTTGACTATAAATATTTATTGTATGAACAGTTTAAAGAAATAAAAAATATAGTATGGTCTACAAGTCGACATACACTTTTCATTATCATTTATTCCTTTCAAACTTTCCTTAAATCATACCTTTGAATTAAATTTGTGAATGAATTGTGAAATAATATACACAAGAATAATACATGGATCTGTGTTGAACATATACAATTTCAAATGACAAATATCATGGGAAATAAAATTTAGGCTAGATTTTGATAGAGTTTCTAGATATGCAAAGGAATAAACTCTTGGAAATTTTCTATGTCATTGAAACTAGTCTAGACCAATGGCTTGTACTCCTCTATAGAAAAAAATTGCTTGTTAATATGCTCATCTCTCATTTTTTGGTTTTTATTCATGGAATTCATTTTATGTTTTTCAATATGCCATTCTTAGAAGTCTGGTAGAAAAATAATTAACTAAGATAAGCACTTAGAAGTTGGTATAAGGTTTATTTGAAGTGAAGGTCACTAAATATGAAATAAATAGGACTATTAGACATTGTTATCTATATCTATAAATATTGCCTCAATTACACATTTTTGCATCTTTTACCTATTAGATTTATGATTAGAATTGAAATAAATAGAAATTGCAACACAATGAATAATGAACACAACAAGATAAATTTGATTTACTCTTTATAAGTCTGATCTATCTTATAAATTATACTTGTGATTGAATATACCTCTATCTTGAACAATGAGGAATCATTGTATACACAAGTGAGAGGAAAGAGACACATCTTTTCAATCTCCATGTTTAGAAAGAGACACATCACTTTAGTCTCCCTATCAGCCTCCACCAAAAGTCCAAGACATTGGGCTGGAAGTGGGAGCTCGAAGCTGCTCCTTCAACATCAACACTCCCTCTTAGCTAGGGAGGATACTTCCAGCTACATAAGACATATCACCTCATCATGATGTCAACCACAATGGATGACATCCATCATGGCTCTCTTAGAGTGTGGCATTAAGGGATTTCACCTCAAATTTCTATCATAGAGAAGAACTCATTATCAAGGGATTTCACCTCAAACTTATCTCACAGAGAAGAACTCGTTATCAAGGGATTTCACCTCAAACTTCTCTCACAGAGAAGAACTCATTATCAAGGGATTTCACCTCGAACTTCTCTCACAGAGAAGAACTCATTAAGGGATTATTGATACTGAGACTCTTTCTCAGTTAAGGTTGTATTCTCCACTATAGCAAGATTATCTTGAAAGTACACAAACTTTAACTTGGAGAGAGGCTTGGTGAGAATGTCTGCTATCTGCTTATCAGTGCTGATATACCTCAACTCAATAGCTTTCTTCAATACCATATCTCTGATATAATGGTATTTGATCTCAATATGCTTGGTTTTATCATGAAACACTTGATTAATAGAAATCTTCACATAGCTCTGGTTATAACAATGAATGATTGTAGGCTCCATTATTTGTTCAAACAATCTTGCAAGGAGCTTATGAAGCCATATTACTTCCCAAGCTACCATACAAGCTACAATATACTCTGCCTCTACTATACTCAATGCTACAGATGACTATTTCCTGCTACACTAGGAAATCATAGTAGATCCCAAACTAAAGCAACATCTAGAGGCACTCTTCTGATTAGAGACAAATCCTACCCAATCAGAATCAGTATATCCATGCAGTTTCAAATCTACACTAGAAGAATATCTCAAGCCATATCCAACTGTGCCACACAAGTATCTTAGGATATGATTCACTGTAACTAGATGTATTTGCCTTGGCTCACACATGAATTGAGTAAGTGCACTCACTGCATAGAAAATATCTGGTCTAGTATTAACTAGATACATCAATGAACCAATCATTTGTCTATACATGCTAGGATCCACTAGATCTGAACTAGTTACAGCCTCTTTTAGCTTCAACAAATTTGACTCCATCAGTGTAGACATCAGTTTGCAATTTATCATACCAAATATCTTCAATATGTCAATAAAATACTTCCCTTGACTTAGAATGATCTCATCTAGTTTTTTCCATACTTCTAAACCAAGGAAGTAATGTAAGAGATCAAGATCCTTCATTTCAAATTCTAAAGATAACTCCTTACATTTGAAAATGAGGTGATCTTCTCTAGTAATAAGAAGATCGTCAACATAGAGAACCAAGATTAATGCTTTGCCATCAATTAGCTTGAAGTATAGGTTTGAATCAACATCATTCTTAGAGAAATCCAAGCTCTTCAAGTATTGATCAATTCTTTTGTACCAAGCATGAGGGGCTTGCTTAAGGCTGTACAAAGCCTTCTTCAGCTTGCAAACATGAGACTCCTTCCCATGAACCTCAAAACCATTAGGTTGCTCAATATATACCTCTTCCTCAATTACACCATTTATAAATGTTGTCTTTACATCCATTTGGTGTAATTTCCATCCTTTAAATGCTGTAATAGCAATGATGGTTTTGATAGATGTATAATGAGCAACTAGAGAAAAGGTTTCCTCATAATATACTCCTTCTTTCTGATAGAATCCTCCAGCCACAAACATAGCCTTGTGCTTCTCAATGCTTCCATCAGTTGCATGCTTGATCTTGAAGTGCCACTTAGAAGATACAACTAATTTTCCTTTAGGTCTAGGTACGATATCCCAAACCTCATTCTTGAGGATGGATTGATACTCTTCAGCCATAGCATCTCTCCATACTTGTTGACTAGTAGCTTCCTTGAGACTGGAAGGCTCATAATCAATAATTTGACTCATTAATAACACAAAATCTGAGAACTTATGAGGTCTCTTGCTTTCTCTAAGAGATCTTTGGGGAGCTGTATATGTTTCTGCCTCTTGCATGTTTTCTTGAGTCCACCGAGGCCTTTTCTGTACTATAAAAATGTCACTAGGTCCATCAGTTAGTTCCAAAGGCTTAATTGGAACATCATCTTCTTTTGAATCAAAAATCTCCCTCTAAATTTTGGGAGTATGGTCAACTTCCATATCCTGAGGAGACTCTTGGTCTTCATTATCTATCTCCATATGAATGGTCTTAGATCTTTTGAATGCAACATCCTCTTCAAATATAACATCCCTATTGATCTCAATCAACTTTTGACCTGGAATGTAAATTCTATAGGCTTTTGAAGTTTCACTATAGCCTACAAATATTCCCTTCTTTCCATAAGGATTGAACTTAGTCCTTTTATCTTTTAGTATGTGAAAATATACTGGACAACCAAAAATCCTCAATTTACTTACTTCCAACTTCACCCCTGTGAAAGCTTCTTTAGGAGTCATGTTATCTAAAATGCGGTGAGGGCTTCTATTTTGAACATAAATAGCTGTCTTAGATGCTTCAACCCAAAGGAAGATTTGTAGATCTTGGTCATGAATCATAGCTTTGACAGCTTCTATAATAGATCTATTCTTCCTTTCTGTAACACCATTCTATTGAGGGTTGTAAGGAACATATAACTCCCTCTTAATCCCCATTTCAATGCAAAAGTTATGGAATTCATTAGAGGTGTACTCCCCTTCGTTGTCAGATCTCAAAACTTTTATCCTCTTCCTAGATAATTTCTCTACCTGAGCTTTAAACTCTTTGAACCTCTCAAGTACTTTTATATTTCAAGAAATAAATCCAAGTCTTTCTAGAGTGGTCATCAATAAAAATAATGTAATGCAAGAAACCACTCAAAGAAGCAATAGACATTGGACCACATAAATTAGAATGAATGAGATCTAAAATACATTTAGATCTACTTTCTTTGCTATAAAATGGTCTTTTAGTATTCTTACCCATTGTAAAACCTTTGTAGGTACCTTCATGCTTTTGGTTGAATTTTGGAAGACCCGTGACCATCTTCTCCATGATAGGTAGAGCTTGAAAGTGTAGGTGAGCCAATCTTGTATGCCAAAGATCACACAAGCTTGAAGAATCATGTACTAATGCTTGAAGTGGACAAGTGATTAGCCTATAGAGGCTCTCATGTATAACTCCAATTATTCAAGTAGTTTTGAAGTTGGAATTCTTCATCCACACAAGAACTTTGCCTTCAGAGAAGGCAACTTGATAACACTTATCTTCCAAGGCTAAAATGGAAAGCAGATTTTGTTTGATACCTAGAACATAGAGAACATCACTTAACCTTAGAGTAATGCCATATTTTAAGTGGAGAGTAGAGATTCCAATCCCTTTCACTGAATAGCTAGCATAATCTCCAATGATAACTTGTTTACTAGAATTTCTCTCCATCAAGTTTGATAAATGCTTCTTAAAACCAGTGATGTGTCAAGATGCACCACTATCAATCAACCAAGTGTTGGTGTCGGTAGGTACATTTCTTTATGATGCTAAATAGAACAAATATTCACATGTTTCCTTCTGAGGAGAAGCATCATCAACATCTACAATGGTGGATTGTTGCTTAGGCCTGGAGGGACAATGTTTGGCAATGTGACCATACTTGTCACACCTAAAGCATTCGATTTTGGAGAGGTCCCTCTTCTTCTTTAAAGTGGGAGCACCATTAGTTCCATTATCTTTGTTCCTCTTGAAGAATCATTTCTTCTCATTCTTGATTTTCTTCTTAAATGATTGAGAGGCAAGGACATGAATGTATTCATTGGTAGAGCTTTGATCAATTCCTCTAGCGACCAATCTAGACTCTTATTGAATGCAATCTACCCTCAATCGATCAAACTTGGGAAGTTTTGATCTTGCATTAATTCCTTGAATGTAGGATTCCCAAGATGAAGGAAGGCCATTAAGAGAAAGCATGTTTAAGTATTTGTCATCAATTACATGACCAATTGTAGAGAGCTGATTTCTTAATTCCAAAATCTTCATAAAGTAAGCAATAACTATTTCTCCTTTCACCATTTTCACATGATGTAGTTTTTGCTTCAGTGCAAGAGCCAAGCTAGTGTTGTTGATTTTGTACATCTCCTCCAAGGTTTTAAACATGTCCCTTGCCGTCTTCAACTTGGAGACAATCAAAACAATATGATCTTTAATGGAGTCAACCAATATCTTCTTCGCCTTGATGTCTTTCTTTTTCCACTGCAACTTCTCTTCTTCCTCCAATGGTTTAGGAACTTTGGTTTCCACAAACTCTGCCAAGTCATTTTCTTCCAAGGTGAGCATGAATCTAAACATCCATGATGTGAAGTTGGATGCTCCTTCGAGTCTATCCTCAATTTTAAGACTGTTCACCATCTTGACTAAAATAGGGATAGACAAGAGATATAAAGAACACTAGAGAGTATTGCTGCAATGACAAGTTTGATCATGATCTTCTTCAAACCCACTCTAATACCATGTTAGATTTATGATCAGAATTGAAATAAATAGAAATTACAACATAATCAATAACAAACACAACAAGATAAATCTGATTTACTCTTTAGAAGTCTGCTCTATCTTATAAATAATACTTGTGATTAAATATATCTCTATCTTGAACAATGAGGAATCATTATATATACAAGTAAGAGGAAAGAGACACATCTCTTCAATCTTCCTCTTGACAAAGAGACACATCACTTCAATCTCCTTGTCGGCCTCCACCAAAATTTTAAGATGTTGGGCTGGAAGTGAGAGCCCGAAGCTGCTCCTTCAACATCAACATTACCTAGTGAATTAAATACAGTGATGTAGATAAAATAGTTGGAAATTTTATAAGTGTTCAAAAATCCTACAAAAATGTTAACATGTGCATCAATAAATTACATGGATAATCTATGGAAAAATATAATTATAAAAGACAAAATAAACACAAGTCCATATGTATGTAATTTTTTAAGATAATATACAGGTTCACATTATGTTTATGATTTCACATGAATCAAGTCAATCTATGTAATCAATACACTATTATCTTTATTTAACTTAACTAATTTTTATTGCTCACTATTTTGGCCAATCAAAGCACTCTGATTTCTATGCTTGAAACTATATGTAGCTTTTAGAAATGTAGTGTGCATATTTTTTATATGTTTGCATATGATATTATTATATTATTTTTGCTGATAGGTAGAGATATTTTCATGTTATTTGCCAAAACACATAGTTTAAGTCAAGCTTTAATTCAACAATTTACTTTGTAAACTAACATAAGTAATTATTAGACACTATTATCTATATTTAAAAATATTTCCTCAATTTTGAATTATTGAATCTCTTACCTAGTGGATAAAAGTAAATGATGTGTATAGAACATTTGATAATTGCATAAGTATTCAAAAATGATGTCAAAAGATTAACCTATGTAGCAATAAAATGCATGGATCAGCAATGGACAAATATAATTACAAAGGGGGAAAAACATAAGTTCATGTGTATGTAAATATTTTTGGTAAATAAAAAAGTTCACATTATGTTTATGCTTTGAAAAGAATCAAGTTAGTCTATGGAATCAATACACTATTGACTTTATTTAACTTTAACCAGTTATTATTGCTCACTATTTTGGCCAATCAGAGCATTGTGTTTTCAGTACCTAAATATATATGTAGATTTTGGAAAGGTAGTGTGCATCTTTTTTAGATGCTTGCATATGATATTATTAATTTATATTAACTATTTGATAGATATATTTTAATGTTATTGGAAGCCACAAATGGTTAAATGCAATCTTTAATGCAATAATTTACTTTGTGTAGTAGAACATTATGTTCTGGGTACTTTTTATTGAATATAATAATTTTGTTTCATGTTAGAAAAGATATATAAATAAATGTGTTGAAAGAACATTAAATTTATTTGGAAATATGTTATAACTACTAATCTATGGAACCAGTAGAGCTCTGATATACTTCTAGAAAGTGAGGGTAATTACATGATGCATTTTGTTCAGCTAGTGATGTAGTCATCAAACAAGTATTTATTGAGTGCTCAAGATTTGAATAGTAATGGAGTATGTTAATCCTTATATGCACACATTAAAATACTTTATTTTTTAGCCAAATGTAACACATATAAATGTAGTCATTTTGTAGCACTATAACCGTAGCCATAGCTATGTGCATCAAGGAATTTTTCACCCAAAAAAATAATTGAAAGTTGTATTAGCACCACTTCTTATATTACTAAAAGAAAAGACATTAGACATAACCAAAAAAATCCTCCACATAACTATGTCAACACTTCTAGTGTTTAAGAAGCCTTGGCCACTAACAAAATACAATTTTTCTCACAAATAACAATATATACATTTTTTTAGGACATGCATATAGTCCTTTCAAAAAAAATGTTCAAGGTCTAAGATCTGAATAGTAATATGGATGACATAGTTTAAGGTTTAAGATTTGAATACTAATGTAAAAAGTGAAAAAAGTTGATAACATAATTTAATGCCATGAGGTTGTTACTGAATTTAACATTGAAAATGTTTTTACAAACAGAAAAAGAAAGAAAAAAACTATGTTCACTATATAAATTAATAGCTATAGGCTTTGTCTACTTATGACATGAAGTTTGAATTAATTCTCTTTGAATACTATTTTGTTCCAAATTTTACAAAAAAAATTGGAAAAAAATAGTATTCATATATGTAAGCTAAGTCAAGCATAATAAGGATGTACCACAAAATTTGATAATAGTAATATATTATAACGATACTATGGAGTGTAGGAATAAATCAACATCTGATAATAGATAACTCAACAAAGGTAAAGATATATGTTTTATTTACATATATCTTTACGTAAATAAAAATATATATGAATCCTATAAGACACTTCATAACTATGAAGTGTCTTATAGTATGGAGAAAAGACATTAGACATAACCAAAACACTAGAAGTGTTGACATAGTTATGTTGGAGGATTTTTTTGGTCTGTCTAATGTCTTTTCTCCTTACATATATCTTTATGTTTTATTTATGTAAAGATATATGTAAATAAAACATATATCTTTACCTTTGTTGAGTTATCTATTATTAGATGTTGATTTATTTCTACACTCCATAGTATCGTTATGTTATATTACTATTATCAAATTTTGTGGTACATCCTTATTATGCTTGACTTATCTTACATATATGAATACTATTTTTTTCCAAATTTTTTTGTAAAATTTGGAAAAAAATAATATTCAAAGAGAATTAATTCAAACTTCATGTCATAAGTAGACAAAGGTTATAACTATTAATTTATATATGAACTTTCCACCATCTCATAGAATAGTATGTTAATAACTACCAAATCTTATTACAGGGACCTAATTCAAGTATTTCATGTAAAGATGGAATCGATGCCATAATTAATTGTAAACCCATCCTTATTATTCTCATACTATTCTACTTATGACATGAAGTTTGAATTAATTCTCTTTGAATGCTATTTTTTTTCCAAATTTTACAAAAAAATTTGGAAAAAAATAGTATTCATATATGTAAGCTAAGTCAAGCATAATAAGGATGTACTAAAAAATTTGATAATAGTAATAAACATAACGATACTATGGAGTGTAGGAATAAATCAACATCTGATAATAGATAACTCAACAAAGGTAAAGATATATGTTTTATTTACATATATCTTTATGTAAGTAAAACATATATATGAATACTGTAAGACACTTCATAACTATGAAGTGTATTCTAGTATGGAACTACCATCATTAATTAACTTTCCACCATCTCAAAAAAAAAAAAAAAAAAAAACAAAAAACAAAAAACAAAAACAACTATGTTTGCTATATAAATTAATAGCTATAACCTTTGTCTAATTATGACATGAAGTTTGAATTAATTCTCTTTGAATACTATTTTTTTCCAAATTTTACAAAAAATACTCAAATAATTAAAAAAATATGTTCACTATATAAATTAATAGCTATAACCTTTGTCTACTTATGGCATGAAGTTTGAATTACTTCTCTTTGAATACTATTTTTTTCCAAATTTTACAAACAATACTCAAATAATTATGTACATAGAACATGTCATTCATTTATAAATAGGTAATTATTCCTTGCTATTCTCACCAACCAGAGAACTCCATTTTCCATGATTCATAATATATGTAGCTTTTGTAAAGGCAAGGTACATGTTTTTAAGAATTGGAATATGATATTATTATTTTTTATGCAATAATCACCATAAATATTTTCATGTTATTGGTAGGCTCACCTGGTTTAAGCCAAGCTTTAATGCAGTGATTTACTCTAGGTACTCGATCATTGTGATTTTTTATGGAATAATTTTTTTAAGCTAGGAAAAGCATTGAAATATATGTGTAATTGGAACATTGCATTGATTTTGAGAGATATTATAGGTATTAGTTATTAGTGTAGGTTTTTATTTTTCCCTATTGATTAATTAGGGAAATTGTATTTCTTGTGCATACATGGAGTTTTCCTACATTTGTGGGATAGGCTAGCTTATGTGGAGGTGTGTGTCATAGATGTGTCATAGGTGTCATAAGAATGTCATAAGTAACTCCCTTGATGGGAGTTACTTCTCTATTCTTAGCACCTTGTCACCACCTTTCATGGAGGAGTTACTGACTATTTTTGGTGTGCCTTATCCACCTTTTGTGGAGGAGTTACTTACATACTCTCCTATTTGATGTCCTCACTTTGGCCATCTCATGTTAATTAGATTTTGGTTTTCTCCATTTTGTCTTGTGCAATTTATCTTCTTGTGTTATTTTCAAATTGCTTTAGCATCTATGTGGTGTGCACTTGCTTCATCTTGTGTGATCATGTCTCCATTACACTCACATTATCTAGATTCTGGAAACAACTCTGATATGGTATCAGAGCCACCCTAGTAATCGTGTGTTTGGTTATGTTATTCTAAAATTCTTACTTTGCTTTCTTAGTAGTTTTTTTTTTTTTTAAAAATCCATTGCATTTGAGAGCTTTGGTAGATTTTTTTGAAAACTCATGCAAATCCATATGGAACTTGTTTAAAAAATTTACTTCTGAGTTAGTATTTTCCAAGACATCTTGTCTAGATCTGTGGTTTTCTTTAGCAAGGCAGAGGAATTCTATTTTTTTCATTCTGCAAGAAAAGAAAAAAAAGATCTCTGCAATATGTCTATTGTTCTTGGATGCCACCTTCAAATGTGGGGCTTCTGGTAGAAAAAGGTGAAGATTTCCAGCCCAGGCACTGCCTAGACCAGGTGCCTACCACTTCAGGGGCTGCCCACTCACATCTTCAACTATTGCCTAGTCCTTACAGCGTGCTAACTATCTGCCTAGAACTCTGCACCTAGCTTCTAGTTTTTTGTCTTTGCCACGCCTACCTTCAACACAGCCATGCCTATCTTCTACCATGCCTGAGACAGGTTGTACGACTAGCAGGTTTGCAATTGTTTTGTCTTTTCTGCTGTAAATATTGGACTGTGTTTTTTGGTGCCCCTCCCTGCTTGGTGTCGCATGTGGGCCCTTGGACACGTGGCTTCATTAATTCTATCTTTACTTTACTTTATTTAGTTAAAAATTGACTTTTTAAAACAAAAATCATTCAATTTGATTGAATATTTAGTTTTATAGACAATTTTGTAATTTTGGGGGTTTTAATTTTATCTTGTATCTTCGACCTACAAAGACGAAGGGTGAGGCCAAGGTTGGCAGGAGGCCAATCCCCCTCACATAAACCTCCTTTGGATTCCTCATTCTATGCTGAATCTAACAAGTGGTTGGAAGGCCACTTTTTCTCCCATAACAAGCATTTTTTTAATGTTTTAGTGCTTTTTTTGCAAAAACACTAGTTTACAGAAAAATTGTAGCTTTAATATCTTGCAAACGGTAGCTCAGTTTTGTGTGCCATTTTTTGTAAAAGCTTTTGTAATTCAATTTTCCATAGTGAAGGCTTGTTATTTTTCAAAAATTCACTAGTCTATAAAGTGCCAAAAATTTGGGTCTCTCGGGACGCATTTTCGGCTGAGTCTGACGTCCTGTTTGCTTTAGTCTTGCACTAATTTCTCTAAGACGCATTTTCAATTGAGTCTAACTTAACTTGAGTGTGCACTTGAATATTTGGGGGGGGGGGCTTAATATTTTATGGGGGTGTTATTTCTTTTCACAACTTGTATATCTTTGCTTTCATTCTCCTTTTTGCATAATTTCACAACTTGCAATCAACACAAATTCACTTAAATTCAATTAAAAAATGGATTATTTTCAACTTAAACCCCTAACACCCTTCAAATATCATGAATGGAAGGTTAAAATGTCAATCATTCTTAGAAGTAAAGGGTTGTATAGGATCACCATGGGTATTAAAGTAGAACCCAACACTGATGCTGAAAAGGTCAAGTGGTACAACCGTAGTAATGAAGCCTATGGATTACTGAGCTTGTCTATGTCTCTAGAACTTCTCTTCTATTTAGAATCCTCCCAGACTCCTAATGACATATGGGACACCTTAGAAAAATTATTTGGGAAGCTTGATGAGATGAGAGGTCATGAGCTCAAAAACGAACTCATAAGTCTAAGTCCTAGCAACTTTGACACCCTACAGGACTTCTTCACTAATTTTAAGGCCCTTAGATTGCAATTAAAAGAATGCGGGATAGAGAAGAAAGATGATCAACTCATACTTTCTATTCTTGCAAAGTTAGGTCCAAGCTATTCAGTCTTTGTCTCCACTTTCCATGCCACAAAAAGTGCCCTTGGCACTACATGGAAAATGCCCTCTTTGGATTCATTCATTATTGACTTGACTAGGGAGCAAGATAAGCTAATTAAAATGGGCAAAATGAATTCTACTCAACCCTAAGCTTTGATAGCTGGAAATGGTAAGGATAAGACTTCAACAAAGGAGAAGAAGAAAAAGAACAAGGACCAGGAGAAGAAGAAAGAAAACACCAATCCTGCCAAAAACAACACTGAGTCTTCATCCTCCAATGCTAAACCTAAGAAGGAGAAGGTTATGTGTGCCTATTGTAAAAATATAGGGCATGATGAACACAATTCATGAAGAAACAAATAGATCACCTAACTCATCTTTTAGAGAAGAACAACATAGGTGTTCGTGAGTCCATCAAGTAGAATTCATCTACCCAAGATTTTACCAAGGCAAAAGGCAAGGGTAAGGAGAAAGAAAAGGGTAAGGCTCTTGTAGCTACAATAGCTTCTACATCTTCATGGGTCATAGACTCGGGTGCTTCTCACCACATGGGCTCTTCACTAGTTGAGTTTTCATCTTTAGAGCCTTATAGCATAATTTCAATTAGTTTGGGCGATGACACATTAGTTTCTGTTGTAGGGAGAGGGTCAATTGAAATGGAAGGAAGAACATTCAATAATTTTCTAAGTTTTCCTTCTCTTTCAACTAATCTCTTGTCAGTGTACCAAATCACTCACATTGGTCAGGGCATGAGAGTTGAGTTTTCACTAGATTCAATGGCTATCAGGGAGTAACATAGTGATACTACAGTGGCAGTGGGTAGGGTAGATCACCAAGCTAGGTTATACATCTTCTCACATTTTACATCAGATTATTCTCCAACAGCGTTGCTGACTCATTCAGATGGAGTTAGCAAATTGTGGCATGAGCAGTTTGGCCACCTTAACTACTGCTACCTTGAGCAACTTTGCAAACATGACATGATCATTAGCTTGCCTCGTGTCTAATTCTCAAAAGGACTTTGCGAGGGGTGCTCCCTTGGGAAGCATCCCAAAGCAAAATTTGACAAAGGCAAAGCTTGGAGGGATTCAAAACCTTTGGAGTTAGTCCACAATGATGTATCAGGACCCTTTCCCAAACCATCTTTCACAAGGGCCAAGTACATCCTCACTTTCATTGATGATTTCTCTAGGTACACTTGGATATATTTTCTCAAACAAAAGTCTGAAGTGTTTGAAAATTTTCTAGACTTCAAGGCTTTTGTTGAGAAATAGAGTGAGAAATCTATCAAGGTATTTTGACCTGATAATGGAAGGAAGTATGTCAGCATCAAGTTTGAGCAATTTTACACCATAGAGGGGATTGATTTGCATCACACTGTCACTTATAGTCCTTCACAGAATGGGGTTACAAAATGCAAAAATAATTTCTTGAGAGAGATGGGTAGCTGTATGATTCACTCCAAATCCTTAGCACCACAATACTGGGCCGAATCCATCAATTATGCTTGCTACATTCAAAATAGGGTTCCTCACAAAGATTTGAAAGGGATAACACCCTTTGAAGCTTGGCATAAAAGGAAACTTGATGTTGAGCACCTTAGAGTTTTTGGATCCCCAACCATGGCCCGCATTCTAAATAAGAAATGCAAAGCTATGGAATGTCAGTCCAAGACTTACATCTTTGTAGGATATCTGAATGGTATTAAGGGATATCACCTTATAGATCCAGTCACTCATGAGTTATTAATCGAGAGAAGTGTCCATTTTTAAGAGAGTCCTAGAGACTCAACACTTGACACTTCTTCTCCCTCATTATATCTACTTCTTCTTGATGATTCCTCATCAGATTTAGATCAGCCATAGCAGGTTCTTGAGCCAAAGACATCTTCTTATTCATCAAGTTTAGATAGCGAGGATAGTGATGTAGGGTCATCCACCTCTAGTTAGTTAAAGGATGAGGAGTTAGCACCTGACTCGCCCACTTTCGGGCCACTTTGGGCTAGACAAACACTTGAGAGCGCTAGCACTTGGGCAGGTGATCCTGCAGATGATAGACATACTAGGGGGTATTTTCAGAGAGATCCACCTACCTTCTTTACTTCAGTTTTAGATCCACAGACTTTTTAAGAGGCATCAAGGGTACCTAAGTGGGATAATGCTATGGAGGAAGAATATTCTTCCTTAATCAAAAATCACACTTGAGATTTGACTTCACTTCCTAAGGGAATAAAGATGGTTCAATGTAGGTGGATATATCAGACCAAGTTTGTAGTAGATGGGTCAATTGATAAGTACAAGGTGCGATTGGTTACCAAGGGTTTCTCACAGGTGGTAGGCATTGACTACTTAGAGACCTTTGCACCCATTGCAAAGATGACTTCTATCTAACTCACCTTGGCTATTACTGCAACACATGGTTAGGATGTGCATCAGATGGATGTAAAGAGTGCCTTTCTTTATGGAGACCTAGAGGAGGAGATCTACATGGATTAACCACCAATATTTCTTCAAGATTCTTCCTTAGTATGCAGACTTAGGAAATCTATCCATGGCCTCAAACAGGCCCCTCAGGCTTGGTATGCCAAGATGGATTCCTTCCTTTTCATAGTAGGTTTCACTAGGTGCCATTTTGATCTTAATGTCTACTTCTTGTGATAGGATGATTCGCTCTTGTTTTTGGTTCTATATGTTGATGAACTTTTGATCACCAGGAGTTATTCATCAGCTATTACAGTGGTGAAGGCATCTCTTCAAGATAGATTTGACATGATAGACTTGGGTTTGTTACACTACTTCCTTGGCATCAAGATCTCATAGTCAGATTCAGGGATTTCTCTTGCATAGCCTAAGTATGCTCTTGACTTATTGGCTTAGTTTCACATGGTTGATTACAAGCCATCTCTGACTCCCTTTCTATCAGGAGTCAAGCTTGAGGCTGATTGTTCTTCACCATTGGTTGATGCCACTTGATATCGATAACTTTTTGGTAGTCTCATCTACTTGACTCACACCGGCCCAACATTTCATATACAGTGGGACTTGTCTCCAGATTCATGCAGGAACATCATGAGCTGCATTAGAAAATAGCTAAGAGGATCTTGCATTACATACAAGGTTCACATAGATATAAGATTCATTACAAATTTGGCATACAGGTTGACTTGGTTGGATATACAGATTCAGACTGGGCTAGTGATTCACAGACTTGCAAGTCCACTTTTGGTTATAGTTTCTCTCTAGGTCCTGGTCCTATCAGTTGGTCTAGCAAGAAGCAAAATGCTATTGCTATATCATCCACAGAGGTAGAATATAGGGGAGCTATTAATGCAGCTACTGAGGCTATTTGGCTTTAGGGGATTGTTTCTGAGTTTGGCATTCCTATCAGGCAACCCACCATCATTTATTGTGACAACTAGAGTACCATTCAGATTCGTAAGAATCTGGTTCAACACCAGCAGACCAAGCACATATAGATTCACATGCATTTCATTTAGGAACTTATTCATAGTCAGGTCATTGACTTGATATTTTGCCAGTCTTCAAAGTAGGTTACATACATCTTCACCAAACCTTTCACTGAGAGCAAGTTCATTCATCTACAAGCTCTTCTTGGGGTGTAGTCTACATCTGCATCAAGATCATCTTCAGGGGGGCCTTCTAGCCTCTTCTTTTATTTTATGTCTCTCTTTTTTTTTGGGGGGGGGAGTTTTTTCTTATGAGTTTTCTCCTTTTCTCTATCTTATGAGAGATTGCATTTGTACATGGGTACCTCATCAGGCCAAGTTGTTGGGACCCATTTTATATTTACACACTGCCCACCTAAGCTACACTTATGGGGGGTATTAGTGTAGGTTTTTATTTTTCCCTATTTATTAATTAGGGAAATTGTATTTCTTGTGCATACATGGAGTTTTCCTACATTTGTGGGATAGGCTAGCTTATGTGGAGGTGTGTGTCATAGATGTCATAAGAATGTCATAAGTAACTCCCTTGATGGGAGTTACTTCTCTATTCTTAGCACCATGTTGCCACCTTTCATGGAGGAGTTACTGACTATTCTTGGTGTGCCTTGTTCACCTTTTATGGAGGAGTTACTTACGTACTCTCCTATTTGTAGTCCTCACTTTGGCCATCTAATGTTAATCATATTTTGATTTTCTCCATTTTATCTTGTGAAATTTATCTTCTTGTGTTATTTTAAAATTACTTTAGCATCTATGTGGTGTGCACTTGCTTCATCTTGTGTGATCATGTCTCCATTGCACTCGCATTATCCAGATTCTAGCAATAACTCTGATAGTAGTTTATATTTAAAAAACTATAACTAATCTTAATACTTGTAATTTCAAACATTGATTTTTTGGCTTCTAGTAGAATACTAAGCATTTAATCAATTGAACCCTATTTTATTGAATCAATTGTGTTGTAATAAATTTTAATTAAATTACTTAGTAACATGGATTTATTCATTCACATGCTTAGTTATTGACATTAAAATGAATTTCATGAATTGACTACAAACCTAAATGATATTATTAAATCCATACATAATGTAAGAACATGGTATCATTTATAAATAGCTTATACCAAGGAAAATATTTTTTATTGGTCATTTTTAGCTATGTTTGTCTAAATCTGACCCAAACACAAAATAAACTAATGAGGCACAACTTATAATCTCTTGAATGCCTCACCTCCTAAAATTAAATCCCAATCCCATAACTGATAATGATGATTAATCGTAAAATCCTCTGAAATGCATATATGAAATGACCTACAAAATAATAATAATAATCAAAGGTTCATTAATTTTTAACAAAAGACACATGAACTTGGGCCCAATTTTTAATTTTTAATAGGAAAATATTGGCTAAGCTTCTTTCATTTTGATAAGACATTTAACTATTTTAATTTTGTTTTTGAAAAGATAATTATTTTTTAATAATTTTTTAATAGTAAATGTTTGAATTTCTCCACAAAATTTATCTTATCAATATTATTTAACCAATTTAAAAGTATATAAATAAACCTTTTCAAATTTTTTTTTAAATGTATTTTTAAAAACCAATGTTAAAATTTAAAAATATTTACATTGCACATTATTAAATGGAAAGTAATATGGAAATATGATTACAATAAGTGCACATGGTTATAAGTCCTTGCAGGAGGAATGAGTGGTAACATAAGATGCAGAGATGGATACAGAGCTAGGATAAGATGTCAGAAATAGAGAACATGAGGGATGAGAATTTAATTTTATTTGGGATGTGTCATTTTAGATTTATATGCAATGAACCTAAAAAATTCAATCTCAATAAAATCTATTTGCAATGAATGCTTCATTTATATAAGCATGAAATATGAACCACCAATCTTCAATGTATGATTTTGCTTATAAAAGCACATAATATGAATATAATTGATTGTTTGTTCCTATTAATAACTAAAAACTCCACAACAAATTTATAAATGTAAAAAAAAAATATAAAATATGAACAAACACAACCAATTCCAATGAATTCTTTCCTTAAACAAGCACAAAAAAGGAACAAACAATGTATGGTTTTTATTATAGAAACACAAAATATGGATTTAGTCAATTGTTTATTGATATACAATGCCCAATCCAAAGTGTATTCCTATGTAGCCATATTTTATTAAAAAAATTATGTTACTAATATAACCATCCAATTTTATTTTTCATGTATCTAAATCTATTTTCATGGAGATGTAGGAAGGCAAAGTGTATGAGTGCATGTTGTATGTAGTATTGTAATGGATAATTTAAAACTATATGCAATGGATAATTTCATTAGTAATATAAAGTGGGTACATTAGACTATATAAGACCTTTTATTTAAGCATTAAAAGGGGCTATTTTTTAGATATAAGTTTCTTGATAGAGTGCATCACCTTGATGAAAATGGGTAGCCTTGTCTTGTCCTAAATCAACATAGTGTGCCATTGATATGGCATATACATAAGAATTTAAAGGGATATTGTAAATATATGTGATTTTTCCCAAAAAGAATTTGTGCACAATGGTACTTATAAACTTCTCTTAAACCATAGGAAAAATTAAAAATAATGGTTTTATAGCATAAATCATATAAGATACAAGAATGTTTATCAATGCATGTTTTTTGTCCCACCCAAAGTTATTGATGTTATCGGTAGCTCCAAGAGTGTTTGTCATTGATTTGAATGTAATTGATATAAGAGTGATATTTAGCTAGTTTGTGTAGCTATATAGCACACCATAAAAATTTATCATACACATACAAAGATAATGTTATTTATAAATATTATTTGTGTATACACATAATATTTTCAAAAATTTATCAATTATTAATGCTCTTTATCTTTTAGGAACCCATCGAGTCTCAATCTCTCTAAGTGCACACCTTAAGGGGTGCATCAAGAAAGGGGTGGGAAGGCCATTGGTGCTTCACATGATTTTTGTCTCTTTTTCCACTTGTTATCTATACACTTATCAACTAAAAACCATTTCCCTAAGATTGTTCTTATCTCTTGTATACTCCTCTAGTCTTTTCCCACCTTTCATCCCACTTTTCCTAACCTAAAACCCCTTTCAATATTTTATAGTATTAGGTTAACTAGGTCAACCTTATATTTTTATTGGTGAAATTAATTTAGGGTCCAAGGCAGATCTTGGCTGACCTAAACCATGACCTAGTGACTTTTCATTAATGTCAGTATTAGGACAATTAGGTTGATCTTGTTAGCCAAAAAATTTAGAAGGGCTTAGGGTTAAATCTGCCTATATATACAAGATAATTTTAGCATTATTTATATAAGAGAATAATAAGTAAGGGTTATTATGCATTTTCTTATCCACCATTCTACTTGTGGAGCAAGATTAGGGTTTCATGATTTCTTTGGAGATAAAGATCTTGTTTTATGGAGAAGTATTTTGGATGCATTAATAGGTTGTATAGCCTAGAGCTGATTTATCCCTGTCATACTTACATACCAAAAAAACCTCTTGCAAATCACCTTGGCCAAGGGAGATATTGAGGCTTGATAGGTTCATCTTGAAAGGTCAATATTCTTAAATTTGTTCCTCCTTTGTAAGATTAGATAGATATGCATTTGTACTTCTCTTTCACACATTAGGATTCAGTTTACATTGATGTAAGTATATGTATTTTATGCACCTTAAATTTTTTTTACTACCCCCACTTTGTGCCACAACCTTTGGTGAACACTATATTATACTTTACTTTACTTGTTATTAGTTTAATGAATATGAAAACATAGGGCTTAGTTACGGTTATTGTGTGATTTTGTTTAACTGAAGACTTTGGAGCCCTCTTTAGTATTATTATTGTGATAAGAGATCCCCTAAGTGGGTCCAGTGGATCCACATATTGGTCATGTTACCAATTATCTAATGTATCCCTAATTGGAAGTATAAGTAGGATCTATTTGCTCTGAGTTAGGATTGATTTATAGATGTGATGCAATAATGACTACAAACATTCTAGTGAACTTGACGTGAATCTAACCCTTTCAGGTTTTATTACATGTTTTTGATTTTATATCATTTTATTTATTATTATTTTATATTTATGATACTCAGTCAATAAGGCCGATAGAGTTTTTAGCTTTTGTGCATAGGTTTAACACGCAATTGCATTAAAAAAGATTTTATTATTTTTTTGTAGGTCTTCATCAGATACAGGTTATTGGGTTGAACATGTCAACATAATACTCTTATAGACTTCCAAAAAACATACTAGTCAACTAGGCTAGTATAGTCATCTTATAAGTTTCCATAAAACATACTAGGTCAACTAGGCTAATATAGTCATCTTAACAAACTTCTAAGAATAGGTAATTGTAAAATTAGTTGACCCAATCAACACAGTTGGTAGAATTTTCAAGTAACATTCAAGGAACTTAAACAAAAATATCACATTCCTTAGCATCTTCCAACCCACCAAGGTTCCTCTCTCTCTCTCTCTCTCTCTCTCTCTCTCTCTCTCTCTCTCTCTCTCTCTCTCTCTCTCTATTTAGTTCATCTTTATATTTCTATTTTGCATAATTTGTAGTCTTTAAAACTACCCTCATACAACAAGCTAGGTTAACCTAGTCAATCTAGTTTTGTATTTTGTCATCTATCTGAAAGACTAGGTCAACCCTATTGACATATTTCTTAAAGACCCTTTCTTCTACAATAGAGTATCAACACTGTCGACTTTGTTTTATAATGTTTTCATACACTATCATCTGAATCAACATTGTATTGTTTTAAATTGGAATTAATAATTATATTCTTATAATCACTTCACACTTCCACTTTTAGTTGTTTGAATTATTGAATTAGATCACATAGCCTAATTAGATAGTTTTTCAATATACCATTTAGTTTTACTATTTGTATCTTTCTTGTGCACACTACTAAATCACATAATTTCAAAATGCATTTAAATATTTGTCTATCCAAGGCCTACCTACTTGTATTTCATCACCAAGGGTGAATTTGATTTGGTTTTTTGGCCAAGTATAAACACATGGTTAATGGTATATATTGGAAAATCCCCTGACACACTTATCATTTTGGGATTGTGAAGTGAGGGGCTAGGCCCCAATACCAAGCTAATATAATTTGCCAACATAGATCCCTTTTAGCTTAAACATCTTGAAACCATCCATAGATTGCTTTTTAATTCCCTGTTTTTAGCCAACTTCCATATCACAATTAAAATAACACTCTAATAATCTAACAACATTTAGGATGACCACTTAGAATTTTATTTTCAAGTTGACTACTTGCTCTTTGCTCACTATATGTTTTATTGTAAAAACTTGTATTGACCAGCATTAATGCAAGGTTATATGTTATGTGCCTCAGTTGGATCATTCTCATTAACCCAATTGATTATGTGTTTACTTCCCTTTATTGTTTTCATAGTATATTACTTTTTTTCCCTATTTTAATACATTATCATTCTTTTTGACATAGTCTCTTACATGCTATCATTTTCCCCTTCTTGTAGGTTTATGTTGACTTGACAGACCTAATATGCATTTCTACTTCTTAGGTTACAGTACTACATCAACCCTGTCAACTCTATATCCTTATCATGTTGTTCTCTATCCTAGGTTATAGTGCTCATTTAACCTTGTCAACTCTATATCCTTGATAAATAGCTTTTCATACCCTATTCTAGTACTGGGTTGACCCAGTTGACTATGTACTCTTATCTATTCATTCCCATCTCTTTACTTTTATAACTATTCTATTTGTGGTTATCTAGTCTTATTTCATAATGATGACATATTTTCATCTTTTGATTAGTCAATAACATTACATAATCAAGGATCTAGATCATAAACTCACTTCTTTTATTACTCAGATGAAACTATTCACTTTCTTCCTTCATCTTTTGCTAATCCAAAACCAATCACTACACAATGTAATGTAGTTTAGGTCCTTTGTCCTAGTCTTCCTCCCAATACCAATTTTGGGAATCCTCCACCTAATACCCTTCCTACTACCAATACTAATAATCCCCCTCCTAACAACACTAATCATCCCCCTCCTAAAAACATTAATACCCCACCTTCAAATACTAATGCAAAAATTGACACAACTCAAATTCTTGCATAAATAGTTTAACAAATGAACATCATTCAAACAACTAATCATTCCCAAATGATGTAAATATAATAACATTTATTACACATGATTAGTCAACCAACTTTAGTCATCATGTCTCAACCAAATCAAAATGTTATCCATCTTCCTCTTAGTGATGCCAATGGGATTGTCATCCCTCAACCTCCAATGAATAATAAAATCCTTCAACATCTTAAAAATAAGCCTTTATCCCCATTAAATGCATCTATATATTTTGAGAACATTTGTTCAACTATCACATATAGTGGGACTAAGGACCTTACTATCTTTCTTAAGTCTTTTGTTAATCTCTACAAGGAATGGGTATAAACTAACACCTTTGCTACCACCAACCTCTTAGCCAAAATCTTTGTTAGCGATGCACTTGAATGGTACAACCAACTTCCTAGACATTTCATCTCATAAATACAGGATTTAGTTAATGATCCAGTGAATGAATTCCAACACGATGAATTTATAGACAACTACCTTAGCTATTTCATCAATTCCAAGTAACTTTCTAACGAATCTGCTCACACTTTCATCAAACAATGGAAGTCACTAGCTCACAAAGTGGACCATAACATGAATGAAGATACTCTTTTAAAAATATATGTTATTTTTTTAAAATCTCCCCTTTAGTACAAAGTTTGAATATTTTCCCTTAAAACTTTAGAAGAAGCCTTAAACCAAGAAAAAACACAAGACTTTATTATGACTCAATTTGAAACACCTCAAACAACTACTAAAGAACCTTTCCAATCACATTCTCATAACATTGATTCATCCAAGCCTCCCCAACCTAAAAATGGAGCATCTAATTTATCTAATTTTAATACAACCCACACTCCATTGAGTCTTGAACAACTTAAAAATAAATTTCCATCCTCTAAACCCATGAGCTTTGATCCTTCCAACTCTCCTTCAAAATGATACAATACTGATAAGTTTTGTGGGTGGCATGATACTATAAGTAATTCTCATGAGTCTTGTCATGATATTAACTAATATCTTATTTCTTCCTTGATTGGTTCACATTTCAATATTGATACTCTAAAATAATAATTCTATCAAGAATATCTTCAAGATTTACAAATTTAATCAAAAGAATCTCAATCACATCAATATCAACTACCTAGTGAAAAAAAAAAAAAAAAAACAATTATCCCATACCTACACCTCATCCACTAATGTTTTTCAAACCACAATTGATCCTTATTAATACATTAATATGTAAAGGATATCTAACATGAACAAATTTAAATATATAATTGCATTCATTGAACCTAAACCTTTTATGTCACATGAACTAAAGGAATACCTAGTTAAAATGCTTGATCTAAAGTATATCATAGATTGTCCTCCTTTACCTCCTTTACCTCTTCATACTTGTCCTACACATCCTATGTCACATTAAATATCCTTAAAATATAACAAACCAATATAGTTACCTATCTCTAAATGCACCTACTAACCCAATGAAAATCATTTTACTGGTTTAATGCTACCTCATTTCACCTCACATGTTAGGCATCTTGCAATGCCCATCCACATTTTTTTTAGACTTTGGGGTATCTTATGATTCTCATCCCTACATACACCTATAAATACACCTACCCATTGGGGCTTCTTATGATTCCCAATCTTATTCTAAAATATATAATAATAAATAAATTCATCTTCAACCAATGTTTTGAGACTTATAAACTTGTATTTCACATGCTCATCTTTGATATAGACATTAGCATAGATCTTACTTGTTATTTTTATCTCATGTTTTTTTATTTTTATGCACTTTAATTATTTTAGTTATAATTTACTAACATCATTATTTTCCTTTACATTATTTAGTTTTCTTACATATTACATTCGACATTTGTTTTTATTTTGGTTCTTATATATCTCTTTCATTTTTGTATTTTTATGTCATTATTTGCCTTAGTAACTTTATGATTATTTGTCCTCATTATTTAGAATTCACCTCATTGGTATTCACCTTGTGATTTTTAGTGTAATATCACGGATAGGACCTAGCCTTCTTCACAAATTACCACATTAAAATATCTTTTAACCACTTTTTGGGATGATTACTACTTTCATTGGTGCTTTTCCTAGATCCATTGTAGGTTAGTATGGATTTTTTGGTGACATGACTCATAATCATAGCCCTATCCATTTTCATGACACTATTTTACCTCCTTGTGATTAGCTACAAGCATATTCATCATTGTTTCACTTATTACATAGATGAATCTATCATGATCGCCATATTTCCCTTATTTCATTTCATTTTGAGGCTCACATCGATCACTTTTGAGATTATACACTTACTTATGGGCATGTTTAGGAGTATTTACACACCTTGGTATTTAGGTCCTTTTTTATAGTGACCAAGTGTAAGATCTCTTGTGTTTGTCACCTATTTCACTCATGTTTGGTTTGTTGAATCTGTATGGAGGAGGAGGAATATAAAAATCCAAAACCAATTAAATGATAAATCATAAAATACAAATAAAATTAAATGATTCAAAGGAAAAAATAATATTAAAAGTTAGATCACACTAAAAAACATGATCTATATTTTTCACAACTCATATAAAAGTTGAAGCTCAAACTCCACTATTGGCCTTGTGATAGAGCTGAGGTCCATTAGGGTACGATAGGCTAGTAGACTAGGGTAGGAGGTCTCATTATATGATATACTATCTAGTGTCACCTAATTTATCACACAAGTACCCAATATTCGCAATAGGCCAATGGCTCTGTAAGGGGTTTTGAGGAATGGGGAACACGTTGTGGAAAGGTAAGTCCATTTTTATTTTCATGCATATAGCTTTCATGGGTTGATATATGTACTTAAATTTTTATCCTAAGCTTTGTTTTCATTAGTCAAAATGTCCCAAGTCATTGGTGTTGATAGTTATTAACCTTTCTCACTTGCCTAGTGTGTCTCATTTTTGCTAAGGATGTTCACATCACCCATGTGGTGCCTCAAATTCCTTATTTACATAATAGTTTCCTTATATTCCCCTTGTTGGATATTACTTTTAGCTAATCACATCTAAATATTAACACTTATTGGTTTATAATTTGTGTGTTGCATTGTAAGACCTTGGATAGGACCAGGTCTTCCTCACAAACACCTTTATACCATTTATTTGCCACACCATCTCATTGTCATACTAGTTATGATAGTAGGTGGTTTGTGTTTTCTTACATTACATCTTATAACAAGCACTAAGTTTGGGCTTCATCCTTTAGAGATTTTGATTTTCATTTATCCATCATGTTCTTGTTTGATTTCTATAGACTTCACTTATTTTAAATATGATATTTGAAATTATTAAATGTTTCTATTTATGAATGAATTATTCATGTTTGTCTTTCATATTGAATTACATTTCATTTTAAATCATTCATTTTTTTTCTTTATGTTTGATTCAACATGCTTATCCTATATGGAATTAATTATCACTTACATATCTCTGTTAAATTTTTCTTGCATTGATATTTAATTTGTCAGTCATGTTTTACATACTTACCAACATTATTTACTATGTTATATATTTATTTTTTCAATTGATGTTTTACATGCTCCGCAACATGATTTAGTGTGTTCTACATTTGTTCATTTGTCATTTATGTTTTACATACTTCCAAACATGATTTTGAATGTTATACATTCCTTTTTTCCATTAGTGTTTTACATACTTTGCAACATGATTTAGTGTGTTCTATAATCATTTGCCATTCATTTTCCATCATTTTGTCATTCATTTTCCTTCACTATTCTAAAATTGCCTTAACAATTCTAATTTTCCATATTTTCCTAAGTCCCTCATATCTTTGTCTCTACTAAATGTTTTTTCAAACCATAAAAAGTTGTGGAATTGTGATGTTGTAGAGAATATTTTCCACTATTATATTCCTATATTCTAAAAATTTCAAAATTTCACTCTTTTTTACACTAATCTCTATAGGTTTACCTAACGTTCCTCACATTAGATGCCTTAACATCTCTTGTAGTCTTCTTCTTTATCTATAACACTAAGTTAAGTCATGGTATGTGTTTTTAAATTATGTCCTTTAATTTATATTATTTTATCCTTACTATATTTTACTTATCATTAGTGTTATGCATTTTCATGTTCTATTCTTGAAGCACCATCCCCTATTACACTTACATGGCACATGATGAACTTTGAGTGGGGCATATGTATACACATAATATTTTCAAATTTTTATCAATTACTGGCACTCTTTAGCTTGTAGGAACCTATCGAGTCTCAATCTCTTTGAGTACATGCCTTAAGGGGTGAACTAATAAAAGGATGGGTAGACCTTTGGTGCTTCTCAAGATTTTTGTCCCTTTTACCACTTGTTATCTATACACTTATCTCTTAAAAACAATTTCCCTAAGCTTGTTATTCTTTCTTATATACTCCTCTAGTCTTTTCCCACCTTCCATTCCCATTTTCCTAACCTAAAAACCCTTTCAATATTTTATATTACTAATTCAACTGGGTCAACCTTGTAGTCTTATTGGTGAAATTCATTTAGTGTCTAGGTCAACTCTTGGTCGAACTAGCCCTTGACCTAGTGAATTTTTTCCAATATTAGTACTAGGTTGATTGGGTCAACCCTGTCAGTCGAAACTTTTGGAAGGGCTTAGGGTTAAATCTACCTATATATACAATATCATTTCACCATTATTTAGAGAAGAGAATAATAATTAACAACTATTTCACATTTGCTTATCCACCATTCTACTTGAAAAGTAATCTTAGGGTTTCATACCTTTTTTGGAGATATGGATCTTATCTTGTGGAGAAGTCTTTTAGATGCATTAATTGGTTATGTAGCCTAGATATGATTTATCCTTGTCATCCTTACATACCACAAAATCTTACAAAGCACCTTGGACAAGGGAAATATTGAGGCCCAATAGGTTTGTCTTCAAAGGTAATTATTCCTAACTGTATTCCTTCTTTGTAAGAGTAGATAGATATGCATTTGTAATTATCTCCCATGCATTAGGATTTTGTATACATTGACATGATTATATGTCTTCTATGCATGTTTATTTTTATTATTTATTACCCCCACTTTATGCCATAAGTTTTGGTTATCACTATATTAGACTTTACTTGTTATTATTTTAGTGAATATGAAAACCTAGGGCTTAGTTATGGTTATTACATGATTTTACTTGACTGAAGGCTTTAGAACCTTACCTAGTATTATTATTGTGATAAGATATCCCTTAAGTGGGTCTAGTAGATCCACATATTGTTCATGTTCTTGATTATCTAATGTATCCCCAATTGGAAGTTTTAGTAGGATCTATCCTCTCTAAGTTAGGATTGATTTATAGATGTGATGCATTTATGATTGCCTACACTTTGAAATTATATAATGAATTCATCCTAAACAAACAATTTTTCAATGTTTACTAAAATGAATTTACTAATATTCTATTAGGCATTTAGAAATATTTTGTGTATCTATTTAACAATTTAATTAGTGTTATATATATACTTGGAATCCATCAATATCATAATATAAAAGACATAGTACTACTCTAAGTCCATTATTTTAGGTTCCATTGTATTTATTTTCTTTGTATTGTGAAACTGAGATAATTAGAACATAAAACCCTAGAAGACCACATTGTTGAAAGATTTTTAAAAAAATAGTCCAGTGAGAAAAATCACAACCACCAAAATGCTAAAAATAAATGACTATAAATATTTGTTGTATGAGCAATTTTAAGAAATAAAAAATAGGGTATGGTTTTAAATTCAACATACACTTTTAATTTTCATTTATTCCTTTCAAACTCTCCTCAAATCCTACCTTTGAATTAAATATGTGAATGATTGGTAAAACAATCTGCATAAGAAGAATACATGGATCATTGTTGAACATATACAATTTCAAATACAAATATCATGAGAAATAAATTATAGGATGGATTTTGATAGAGTTTATAGATATAAAAAGGAATAAAATCTTATCACCAAGTATTTTATTTGAAAATTTTCTTTATCATCAAAACTAATTCATAACAATGACTTGTACTACTCCATAGAAACAAATTGCTTGTTACTATGTTAATCTATCACCCATCGATTTTTATTCATGGATATAATTTTACAATGTTCAATAAGCCATTATTATAAGTCTTATTTTTCAGGATCCAAACTCCTAAGAGCACAACTGATTACCTTTGTATAAGAAACTAAACACAAAATTAAACTAGAATTAACAAGTAACTAGAATTCAGAAATAACACATAATATGAGAGACAATACAATCTTGTATTAATACTCTTCCAAAAAAAGAAATACAATGAAGAAGCCACACTCTTCCCACACCTCTGAGGCTTCCCACACATTGGGCGTACAATAATTCTCTTTCAAGAGTTCTTTCTCTAACCACTAATTACAACCACAACTCAACACTAAGTTGTTCCCTCCACCAGTCAGTAACAATACTGCCAGTCCACCAAGTACTCAAAGTACTCCAAGTAGATCTCGCTTGATCTTGCACAACCTACAAATCAACTGATCTTACTTACCATGTAGATCTTACCTGATCTTGCTTGCCAAGCAGATCAACTAATCTTACAATTGGAAGGATCTCTTCTTTGTCCTTAATTACAATACATGCCCATGGGTCTATTAAATAGATCCCATACAAATAATAATTTGAAACACAGAGTCAAGACTTTAATTAGTCTTCACATGCAAATTGATCATTCAAAAAACTAACTGTTCATGTAACTAATAGTTCTAGAATGCACAGGCGACTGACATCGGTCCCTGTCTATCTAGAGATGACCGACGTCAGCCGATCCCTAACTGATGTTGGTTGCTCTGTAACCGGATATGACTAATGTCAGTTGATCAGACCGATGTCAGTTGCTATTACACTCAACAACCTCCTTATTTGCATATCTGTGAAGCTTTTAGCTCCACAACCTAACAATCTCCCACTTGGAGATAAATAGTTGCACCTGTATTTGTACAACAACGTCTTCTAATTTCATTTCCTAGCTCGTATCCCTCTTCAAGTTCGGTCTTGAAGACAAACATAAGTTGAATGAAGATTCAACTTCTCCTTTATTCCTGGTTTTGTTAACATACCTGTAGGGTTCTCATCCTTGCTAGTCACCATGACTACAACAACCTTTTACATCTCTGAAATCTAGCTAACTGTCGTACCACCAATAGTGAACACATGTCCTGTGGTGCTTCTCCTATCATCCAAGTAACCTACCATATCCACAACTACATACCCATGTAGATAAGTGCTTGACCCTACATAGCATGTATACCTACTACTGGTCCCTCTCAGATACCTGAGAATCCACTGAACTGGTTTCCAGTGCTTCTTTCCTAGATTGGCTACAAACTTATTGAAAACTCCCACTACTTGGGTAATATCAATTCTAGTACACATGTACTCAACCTCATCATGTGATTTGGGACACTATTCTGTGAACTGTCCATCCATAAGTGTGCTAACCGGTTCTGCATCACATATCTTGAACCTCTCCACTACCTTATTCACATAATCATCTTGAGACAACATCAACTTGAGATCTTCCCTGTCTCTAGAAATACTCATGCCAAAGAATTTCTTTGTTGCTTCCAAATCCTTCATGGCACACCTCTGAACTAACTTTACCTTTAGCTCAACAATCTCTTGCATGTGTGACCCTGCAACAAGCATATACACTACATACAATAACAAGATACTGTAGCTAATATTATCCAACTTGGTAAAGTAAACACAATGGTCACATTGACATTGACTAGAGCCATGCTTTGTCATACACCTGTCAAACCTTAAACACCATTGTCTTGCAACTTGCTCAAGACCATATAATCTGGCCTTCTATCTCATGTGTCCATTATCTCCTTTCTTTAACCTAGGAATCCATTCATCTTTCAGTGCTTTCTTTTTGGTTGGAAACTCTACCAAATCTCCCATTTGGTTCTTCTCCAAGGGATCACATTCCTCATTCATGCGATGCTCCCACTATTTCTTGGATTCTACTTGCATTGCCTCTTCAAAACTTCTTGGTTCTTGACCATCAGTGAGAAACAAGTAGTGTAAAGAAGGGGAATAATGAATTTGTGCCTTACTTACCCTTTTAGTCCTCCACATGGGTGTTTGAGACTCATTAACAGCTTGCTGTCCACCCAAAATCTATTCTGATAGTGATCGATCTTGGTCACCCCTCAGTCTACACCCAACTGACGTCAGTTCTATGTGACTAAACTAATACTAACGTCAGTTCCCTCGACTGACGTCGATGTCCACCTGATCACCAACACCAGTTCTATGATCGACGTCAGTGTCCACCTAGTCACCGACGTCAGTTCCCTGACTGACATCGATAACAAGCCTGCCTGACACCACTGACTCTAGTCTACACATGACTGACATTGGTAACTACCTTATCGATGTCGGTTCTCATCTAACTAACATTGGTACCTGTGTTTTCTTGTGAGTGATGAATTTTACCTGCAAGCTCACTTTGGATCAAAACCTTGTCTAAACTACCCTGCTCAGATTTATTTAGCCCCTTGAGCTAATCTCTGTCTGTCATCTTCTCCTTGAAAACTAAGGCTTTCCTATTCTTGTTAAAAACATTAGATTTCCTCTTCATGAAATACTATGATCCTCAAATAGAAGCTACCTGAGCTGGTCCCCACACGTCTGTGTGAACAAGCTCCAACTTGTGCTTTTTCTTTGTTAACCCAGTTTCAAGAAACCTAACTTTCTTCTGGTGCTTACAGAAATCTCGATCCATGCTTTTCAAACTTGAAAGCTTACCTTTTGACTCAAGAACGTGTATCCCCTTCTTATTCATGTGACCAAGCCTACAAAGCCACATCTTTGAATCTATAGCTGAAGTAGATAAACCAGAAGGAGAATTAGTAATACAAGTAGATAGATAAAGAGTACCTACTTTCTTACCTCTTGATAAAACAAGTGCACCCTTGGAAACTTTCCAAGAGTCTACTATGAGAGTTATTATGCATCCCTCATCACCCAACTTTCCTATAGAAATCAAGTTTCACTTCAGGACTGGGACATGCATGACATCCTTCAACACCCATGTGTTGCCCGTCTGCAATTTCAGCTTCACTTTCCCTTTGTCAACCATTTGACAAGGCTTACCATCCCCTAAATAAAATTTTCCAAAGTCTCCGTGGACATAATCATGAAAAAATTCCCTATTTGGGATTGCATGGAAAGAGGCACCAGAATCTAAAACCTAAGATTCTACTTTATCCAAGGAACATACCAGAGCATCCTGTGTAACAATACCTGCAACATCTACTTCTTCATTTCCTTCATGTTGATCTTCTTTCACCCAATAATCTTTCTTTACATGCCCTTTCTTTCCATAATTCTAGTAGATTACACTGCCATGTCTGGATTTGGATCTCCTACCTATCTTTGACCTTGATCTCCCTTGCTTACTCTTCTCTCTCTGCCTTCCCCTGCTTTCAACACTTAAAGCATTCCCTGATGATTCACTTGTGCTTTTCTTGCAAATTTCTTCATTCAAGATTACACTAACAACATCATCAAATTTTAAGATATTTAAAGTAGACGCAGTATTACTAACTGTCATTACCAAGCTATCCCAATTTTAAGGTAAAGAGCATAAGATTAAGAGATCCTTAATTTCATCATCAAAAACTATATTGACTGAATTTAATTGGTTTACCAAACCATGGAAATCACTAAGATGACTATGTACAGATCCATCTTCCTGCATTTTCAAATTAAATAATTGCTTCATAAAAAATACCTTATTCAAAGCTAAGGGTTTTTCATATAAATTTGCCAAAGATTCCATTAACTCAATCATTGACTTTGCCTGTGATAAGTTGGAAATCACAGACGATGCAAGGCTCAACCATATAGACCCAAGAGCCTTCCGATCAAGAACATTCCATTCTTCATCTTTTATATCTATGGGCTTGCATGCAACCCCACCCAATGGTAAGTACAGATCTTTTTGATACAGATAATATTTTATCTACATCCTCCATAATTGGTAATTCTTTCCATTGAATTTCTCCATTCTTAGCTTACTTTCTTCTACCATTTCTATACTCCCACTCAAACAAAAACTCCTATGAGTGACCTGTAATCAACAAACACTTAACACACTCTGCAACTCAGGTATTAGTGAACCTAACCAAAGCTCTGATACCACTTGTTAGGATCCAAAATCCTAAGAGCATAATTGATCACCTTTGTATAAGCAACTAAATATGGAATTAAACCATAATTAACAAGTAACTAGAATTCAGAAATAGCACAGAATATGAGAGACAATACAATATTGTATTAATACTCTTCCAAAAAAAAGAAATACAATGAAGATGCCACACTCTTCCCACACCTTGGGCGTACAGTAATTTTCCTTCAAGAGTTCTTTCTCTCACCACCAATTACAACCATAACTCAACACTGAGTTGTTCCCTCCACCAGTCAGTAACAATACTGCCAGTCCACCAAGTACTCAAAGTACTCCAAGTAGATCTCCCTTGATCTTGCACAACTTGCAAATCAATTGATCTTACTTACCATGTAGATCTTACCTGATCTTGCTTGCCAAGCAGATCAACTGATCTTACAATTGGAAGGATCTCTTCCTTGTCCTTAATTACAATACATGCCCATGGGTCTATTAAATAGATCCCATACAAACAATAACTAGAAACGTAGACTCAAGACTTAAATTAGTCTTCACATGCAAACTGACCATTCAACAAACTAACTTTTCATGTAACTAATAGTTTTGGAATGCACATGTGACTGACGTCGGTCCTGTCTGTCTGGAGATGATACATCAGTCGATCCCTGACTGATGTTGGTTGCTCTATAACTAGATATGACCGACGTCGGTTGATTAGACCGACGTCGATTGCTCTTACACTCAGCAGCCTCCTTGTTTGCATACCTGTGAAGCTTTTAGCTCCAAAACCTAACATTATTAAAAAAAATTAACTAATATAAACACTTAGAATATGGTACAAGGTTTTTATTCAAGAGAAGATCACTAAATATAAAATGAAAAAGGACTATTAAACACTGCTATCTATATCTAAAAGTATTGCCTCAATTTGAAATTATTTCATATCTTACCTAGTGAATGAAATGAAATGACATAGATAGAATAGTTTAAAATTGTATAAGCATTCAAAAATCCTTCCAAAATATTAACCTCTATAGTAATACAATGCATGGATCATTTATGGATAAATATAATTACAAAGGATAAAAAAACACACATCCATATGTATGTAAAAAAATTTAGATAATATATAATTTCACATTATGTTTATGATTTAAAATTAATCAAATAAATCTATGGAATTAATACACTATTGACATCATTTAACTTTAACCAATTTTTATTGCTCATTGTTTTGGCCAATTAAAGTGCTTTGCTTTCCATGCTTGAAAAATATATGTAGATTTTTCATATGGTATTAGTATTTTATATGGATTTATTTTTAGATATATTTTCATGTTATTATAAACCACACATGGTTCAAAGCAATATTTAATGCAACAATTTACTTTGTGAACCAATATAAGCACTTATTAGACACTGTTATCTATATTTACAAATATTGTTTCAATTCCATGTTATTGCATCTCTTACCTAGTTAATTAAAGTCAATGACATAGATATAAAATTTTAAAAATGTATAATTTTTCAAAAATCCTAATAAAATATTAACTTTTGCAACAATAAAATGTATAGATCAGCTATGGAAAAGAATAATGACAAATGACAAAAAAAACACAAGTGCATATGTATGTAAAGATTTTTAGTTAATAGGCATGTTCACATTTTTTTTCTTATTTAGAATGAATCAATTCAATATATGGATTTAATAAAGTATTGATTTCATTTAGATTTAACCAATTTTTATTGCTCATTGTTTTGTCCAATCAGAGCATTGTGTTTTCAATCCTTGGAAATATATGTAGCTTTTGGAAAGGTAGTGTGCATCATTTTTAGATGTTTACATATGATATTATTATTTGATATACACTGATTGACCAAGATATTTTCATGTTATCATCATCCATACATGGTTTAATGCATGCTTTAATGCAACAATTTTGTTTTATGCTAGAAAAAGTAAAAAAAAATGTGCAACATGAACATTGCATTGATATGTAAATAGGTTATATATACTAATATATGGAGTCATTAGATATTTAATATGCTTCTAGAAAGCAAGGGTAATTACATGATGCATTTTGTTTATCTATTGATGCAATCACAAAAGAAGTATCTATTGAGTACTCAAGATTTGAATAGTAATGGAGTATGTTAAGCCATAAATGCACACCTTAAAATATTTTATTTTTCATCCAAATGCAATGAATATAAATGTAGGCATTATGTAACACAATATCCACAGCCATTGGTATGTGTAGTAAGGAATGGTTCAACAAAAACAATTAAAATTTGTACTGGAAACACTTCTGATATTGATAAAATACAAGACTTTAACATAATCAAGAAATCCTCCACATAACTATGTCAAAAATTCTAGTGTTAGAAAAACATTAACCACTAAAAAAATACAATTTGTCTCATAAATAATAATAATAATAATAATAATAATAATAATAATAATAATAATAATAATAATAATAATAATAATAATAATAATATACATTTTGTTGGGATATGCATATAGTCCCTTAAAAAAACATGTTCAAGGTTTAAGATCTGAGTAGTAATATGGATGAAATAGTTCAAGGTTTCAAATCTAAATACTAATATACAAAGTGAAAAAAGCTAATAACATAGTTCAAGACCATGGCATTGCTATTGAATTAGATACTAAAAATATTTTTACAAACAAGAAACAACTTTATTCACTATACAAATTAGTAGATATAAATTTTATCTACTTATGACATGAAGTTTGAATTACTTCTCTTTTAATACTATTTTTTTCCAAATTTTGAAAATAGTACTCAAACAATTATGCACACAAAACATGGCATTAATTTATAAAGAAGTTATTATTACTTACTATTATGACTAACCAAAGCATTCATTTTTTTATGATTTATAATATACATATAATTTAGAAATATGAGTTATATATTTTTTAAGAATTAGAATATGATATTATTATTTTCTATGTAGTGATCACCAAAAATATTCTCATGTTATTGGCATCTTCACCTAGTTTAAGACAAGATTTACTGTAGGGATTTACTCCATACAGTGGGTCAGTGTGATTTTGGACCATTGGGTATTTTTCCTTGACTTCACATAAGTATTAGATACGTACCCAATAGAAATAAAATATGAATAATATTATGTGTCAACATATCATACAAGGAATAACCTCACACGCTCACTTAAGGTACATATCTTGGATTGATCCTCATCGATTCTACCAAGCGATGGTGTTTAGACAAATCTTACTTAGGTAATTGAGTTATTATGTTTAGACATTGTTACTATTAGAATTAGTCTAGAGTTAGTCCTTTGATGAATTCATACATTGCATATAATTAATATCATAAAAGAAAATTTAACACTATATATTTTAACATCACAATTTGCAATCAAATAATTCTATTACATTGATTGAATAAGATTACAAGGTGCTTCATTCATTACACTCTCTCTTCAAATATATATTGATAACCATTTCGCAATTACATCTAACAATATTAATATCATTTATATCAACTTCAACCATAGTAATAACACTTCTAAATAAGGCTAAGGTGTATTTATACACAAATAAACCCCTCACCTTTTTTATGTCAATAATACCAAAGTGATGACTAACCAATGACCATTAAAAATAATGAGTCATGGAGATTCAATAAAATTAATTCATATTGACTCCTCAAGCCTAATGACCACTATATACCCTCTCTATGATAGATATTGTGTTTGTGTTCCCATTATTTCATGGACCAATTCTAGATTTATTCTCTCATTAATCTTCATTACTTTCATGAACTAATTTGTGACCACCTCTATTTTCTTTGTTCTTCTCCTAATCTTGTGATTCTCTAAGTCCCACATCTTCTTCTCATTCTCTACTTTGTTATCTTTCATAACTCACCTTTCCATACCAAGGTCTTCCACACCATTTCCTTATGTTTATCTCTTCCTCACCCTGGTCATGCATGAATTTTCTTGCCCTTTTACTATTCCACACTTATGTCTCCAAAATACTTAGAATTTACTATTCCAAAATTTTGGGTCCAACATTACCCCTACTAATTTGATAACTCATCGTAGACTATACAATAGTTTCCTTAGTAGATAAAAATGTAGGATCCACCTCCTGCACTTTACGCTTGATATCTTCCCACTGATTGAGGGTCATCTAAAGATTGGAAGTGATAACTTCCACTTTTTCCTTCAATCTCTTTACCTTCTAGGGTTGATCCAAATATATATCATCTTGAGTTCTTAAATTCTCAAACTAAGCACTTGCAGTCCTGTGAGAATCCTCAAGGGCCCCAACCTTCACCAAGCCTTATCCTCATAGTGTAAATAAAATATAATTCAACTATTATCCATGGGTGTTTATTTGTGCTTCCATTTATTCAATGTCCTATAAATTTTTTGTGTTGGTCCCTATCCTTAATGTATAAAGTTTTATTAGCCAAATCCTAGTGTTTTTATTCCTCGAGTAGTAGTTGCACTTATAAAATTTTACTCTACCATGCCAAGTTGATAAAAACCCCATTAGTGATGGGAATGACAACATTCATTCTATTTATTTAAAAATTCATGGTAGACCTCCATGGTCTCAAAAAACTACTCTATTATCCAATTTGTTTCCTTTTTCTAAGATCCATATGGTTTTTACATTTAGTGAATAGAAGGTCCACAAGAATCTCTAATTTATTGGTTTCCTCACTAATAATATGAACTCCATCCACAAGCATTGGTTTACTTCTTAAAATGTTTTGGCAAAGGCCCAATATTCTAAACTAAGCCACTTTTACCATACTCAGTTAGCACTTTAGTTCATCAATTTATTCTTTAAGATTTCATCATGTTTCATGTTCCTCTTTGTATCTATTGAAACTATAGAATAGGATTTTGAAGTAATTTAGTCTATGTGTTAGTAGATAAAACCCCAAAATAATCAAAAATAACTGGTATGCAAGGATTACTCCCTCAAAGGGAGGTGTTAGTGAACTCAATAAGCTAATTATGAAAGGAAGACAAGAAATACCTTCCAAGTATTATTTATCCTTAAAAAATGGTCAATAATTGTGCTTATACATGGATTTAGTGATACAATTCTTCCTCAATGTAGTGTAGGGTGTGCCTTCATCATCTCTTAGTTCACCAATGGCTTTGGTTCCTAGATTTCTGAATTTAGGGGATGAGTGTAGCTTCTCTAGATATATTATTGCATAATAATGTTACTCAATCGAATATTGTTTGAATGTATTTATACATAATAAGTTTACACAAAAATAAATTCTTTGAATTGTATTTTTTCATAATAATTTTAACAAAAATAAATTAAAAGTTATGATCTTGTCTCACTTATTTATAACTTTTCTGAAATGTGCAGGATCAACCATAACCTTCCATCTTGAGATCAAGATGTGTGGCCATGGATTGATTTAATTTTGGAGGGAAAATTAATAAATATGATCATTAATTTGGAATAATGGATCATTAATAAGGCAAATTTAGCCTTAATCTAGATATTTTCCTCTATTAATGCCTTAAAGATGATACCTCTGTGATGATGTGATGGGTGATGCCAATTTAAATAATGAATTTATAGTAAATAGATATTAAACAACTTTATTGGATTTTAAACTTAAGATCATAATTTGGTTTTGATTTTCTTAAATAATTTTATTAGTTTGATGCAATTCTTTGAAAATTTGTTGCATGTTTAATCAACTTGGTAAAAAATATTATTTTACTGAGTCCTAATTTGACTGGAGTATAATTAGAAAAAGATGTTAGTTAAGTATATGGTAATACCCTAGTTAGGGTATTATAGACATGAATGGACACATGCACATGATGTGTGCATCTAAATTAGAAGATTTCAATGGTCTATGACATCATTTTATGTGGTCACAATTTGACTCAAAGTGAATTAAAAAAATATAATGATTATGTAAAATGTATTACCCTAATCATGTATAAATGAACATGAATTAACACTTGCACATGATGTTTGTGAGTTATTTAGAGTGTTTTAGTGATTTTGGTCAATATTGTGCATTATTGTGAATGTCATTCAAATTTGTAATTGCAACATAATAGTGATGAGAATTGAAGGTTTATATTTTCCCCCTATTTGAGAAGGCATGGAAAGATATTTGGTTGATGCAAAAACTTTTCAAAAAATGATATAATTAGAAAAAACAAATTTATTCCTACTTTTTTCTAAATTTTGCATGATTTGTGGAGAAACTAGGTTACGAAAATGCCCCAAATAGTGTTTGGGTGACCCATGATGCCCCTTAAGGGGAGGATAGGATTTTTTTTTATGGGTTGGCCCTCAACTAGGATAAGAATAATCATGTAATTCAATAAAGGAGGATAAAAGATGGATCAATTAGAAGAAAATGGGGGGGAATAGATAAATTGGGCTAAAATAATAGCCCAAGGAAGATAAATGGGGTAACTATAGGCCTGGAGGGTGATAATTTGAAAATTTTACTATATGTTTACCCTTTAGGGGTAAAAATTATTCATTTTTACCTTTAAATATTATAATTGTGAGATTTTATATTTTTGCATGAGAGAGATAAGCATAATTTCCAACACCATGTACCACTAAAACCTTGGTGAGCATATGCAAGAGTACCATCAGCCACTAAGGACTAGAATATTGGAAACAATACACTATTCTAGATTTTGGCATGGGAGCATATATCCATTGAGAAGCCATTGGGGTTGAGGTATTAGAGAGGATGACAGGATCCAATAGCTTTTAGGTAGTATCTGACAGATCTAGGTTTATGTGTTCATCTTGTAGACTTATATTTTTATAGATGAGATATAAATGAGATGGGTGATGGGGATTTTATTTGGTATCCCTATTTGGTTACATAGTGGTTTTCGATTGATGATATATTCATGATTGGCTTCATGATCACTCTATGTTATATCATAGGTCACCATGACTTTCTAGTGGAGAGATATAGACTATATTGGGTACAAAAATAGTTTGTCTTTTGGAAAGAAATCCTAGAGGGTCCTTACTATTTTGTGTATTTGACTAGGGAGATTTGAGAGTGGGGGTCTTCCAATACCCTGAGACTATATATGATGGATTATGGTAGGCCACATCATATTTTATGGGACTATTTGGGTGGGGTGGCAGATCCTGTCATGATAAACACCTATGAATAATGGTGGGATGGTATCTGACTGATTTAATTAACTAAGACATAGCCTTAGAAACTAGTTTGATATCATATATGGGTGAAGCTTAAGAGAGACCAAAGTTAGGAAATTGTACAAAGATAAGTTTAGGTGCTATTTCATCTAGATATACCACATGTCCTTCCTTTATAGGTAGTTCATGGTTAGGTATACTAGGATCCTCTAGATGATATCGAGATGGATAATCTATATGGATAGGATATAAATATGTATGAGGCACTAGGTAGAGATGAGAGGCATGGGGCATACATATGAGAGTATGGGTCCTATAGGATAGGTATAGGCAAAAGTATAGGGGAGGTAGGGTCCTCCAACATAGGTAGGTCTGTAGAGGACCAAACATTAATTGACTAACTCTAGAGAGATCACTCCTCAATTATCAGAGATTACAGGCCTATAGAGTGATGTAGATGGGTTACGTGAACCATTAAATACTAAGAAGGGGGAGAACACAAGGCTATAGGGGCTTATTATATCCAAGGATGCAAATATTACTAATATGAGAGGATAGGTGGCATAATTGGTAGGGGTACACGTATAATTATCTACTCATAATGTTGAGATTTTGAGAGTAGTTATAAAGTATGATATATATGAAATGGATAGGGAAAGATTGGTGTCTTTGGTAGAGAGGATCACTAAAGATTGGGATGAGGCTTAATGAGCTAGGACATATAGTGATTTAGGGATATCCTTGGTTAATATGATTATAGCCAAGGATGATGCCTAACACATGAAGGATGATGTCTTATGTGTGAAGGATGAGATAACCTACTAGTAGAGGTTATATGAGTTTTAATCCTTGTAGAGGGGAGATTTTCATCTTATAAATATTATTTGAGATCATAGTGGACTAGTTAGACCTTTAGGTCTAGACATGCTACATAATTAGAGCGATTAGTGACACACCCCTCTTCATAATAAATAGTCATAGGACCACCAACATCATCACCATCATTAGGCATGGGTCATAGCTTCCAGTAGAGTCCCCTGAGGGATGGACATGAGAGATGATGTATAGCTCCATTTTATATTATGAGATGTATAGATATTCTTTTGATGTATAAAACATGATTTTGATATATACATATACATACATAAATATATAAGTGTGTGTGTGTGTGTGTCTATATATATATATATATATATAGGCACACACACACACACACACTTATATATTTAGGCTCATTACTACTTATACATGGACATTTCATATTCATTGTGTCTCATGATTTTTACATTTATTCTTCTCTTGTTATGATATGATGATATATCCTAATGTTAGGATATATACTTATTTAGTCAGCATATGGATGTTAATATATTTATGGCTTTTTTTGATGTATTACTTGATGTTATAGGATAGTTTAAGAGATGCACATCCCAAACTAATCATATAAATAGTCAATATAACTCAATGTGTATGCCAGGAGATGCACATCCTACATAGAGAGTGTTATTTATTTCCAATGTTTAGCTTAGAATATCTTGTTCAGATAGTAGATATGTAGGATAGTTCTTTTATAGATGTTCTTCAACACTACAATGACTGTTGGACTTTGGATCACTTGGTGTTTCATTTATGAAAATGAAATTATGCATCATAAGTGTGAATAAATTATAATAACATTGTATTTCATTTGTGATTGACCAGTTAAAATGTGAATATTTATAATTAAAAATAATGATAAAAACTACCAAAACCAAAGTTAAAACTATGGATGTTTGAACAAAAAATAAATCCAAAAAAAATAAAATACAAAAAAGTAACTAACTTAAAATCAAGATATGAATTATCAATATTTAAGTAGGAACAAGAATGTGCTAAATAAAAAATAAAGTAAGGATAAATTGTCGAACAACCTAGAATCAAGGTAAAAAGAATCAAGATCCACACAGTAACAAGGTGTACATAAAAAAAAAAAAATAATAAAATAATTTAAATACAAATTTAAAATATTCAAACCCAAGGTAAGGCTAGACTCAAAAATGTTTACATAGTTTATTCAAATAGAACAAAATAAAAAAATAACCTAAATAAATAAATAAATAAAATAAAATACAACACACAAAACACAAAATAGTAATATAAGAATAAATACACAACAAAACACCAATAAATAAATACAAAAAAAAAAAAAAAAAATCACAAAAAAACATGAATAAAAACAAAATAAAACACCAATAAATAAAAATTGAAACAACATAATAAAAAAACAACCAAATAATCCAAAGCAAAGAAAAGTGCAGTAATCAAACTATTCTAAGCACACAAAAGAAATAAACACAAACAATAGCTAATTATAATGTTAGTGTAGATAGAAAGTAAATTGGTTGAGAAAGTTTAATAGAGGCATTACACTCTATGATAGGGTAAACCCTAAGCTAAGTGATAATGATAATAATACATTAATAGATGCACAACGGGTACACAGTTACCCCCAGACTATATGGACACAATGACACACAAAAAATGATAAAATATTGCCCCTAGGTTATATTAGATAATGATACAAACAAATAAAATAGTGGGGGGATAGAAGAAAAGGAATGGGTAGTTGGGATGAATTCAAATTTACTAGGAAAGTGGATGTTGCCTACATAGTTCCATGGATGCAAGGTCCAACATGAACTTTAGGTCTAATGTAGTTCTCCCAAGATATGGGATAGAAGAAATTGATGATAAAAAACATGATTAACATTTAGAGGAATATGGAAATGGTCCCATAAAATTGTGAGTGAATGATAAAAGAGAGTATGGTTTAGGTTAAAACCAAACTAAAAGGCAAGAGATGAGTATCCACAAATGAAATGAATTGGGAATTCAAATTGTCTATTACATTTAAGGTTTAGAAAGAGAAAGAGCTGACAAAATGGTGAGGGCATAAAAAAAGATAAGGGTGCAATAATGTATCTTGTTCAAATAAATAATTTAAACAATGGTGACTCACAAAATGGCAATAGAGTAAGATTAGGCAAATAAGGATGTTGAAACTAAAGGACAAGTGATTACTTATGAAATATATAAGAGTCCTAGAATCCATAAGGCCAAGAAGTGGTTAAAAATAATGGAAAGTGCAATTGAGCTAACCCATTATACCCCATGTATCCAAGTCCTACCTAAATAGTCCATATAAACCTCGTATCGATGTAGTTCTCTTATAAATGGGAGGAAAAATACCAAGGTGGTCTAGATATGATTTGAATAAACAATATTGCCTAACCCAAATTTTTTTTGGCTTATAACTCTTGTGGAAATTCTAAGCTAATTTTCATGATTTTTTGATTTTTAGGGTGTTTTTAGAACCATTACCAATGTTTAGGGGTTTTCTAAATGTCTCAACTTGATTGAGAATTATGAGAGATAAAATGGTCCAACTCATAAAAATGGCAAAAGCATGGCTTATACTAAGGGTGTAGAAATAGATCTTGTTTAAATGAGTAAGACACATAATGGTGAGTCACAAAATGATGATAACATTGCTTGGGTTTCTCACAAAATGATGAGAGATTAAGATCAAAATAAGCAAAGGTACAATGTACTATTTTTTGTCATTTTTTGTATTAGTTTCTATTTTTTTTTTAATAATTTTTTGGGATAAGCAATTAAAATACAATATAAACAAAGGTAGAAATAACTACCTAGTTGAAGAGATTCACTTCCTCATGTAAGAGTCCATATAATAGCTAAATTGGCTACAATGATCTTGACAACTAAACTAGTTGTAATGATGCTAATAGCTAAATTAACTACAATAGTACTGATAAATAAATTGGATATACAATATAACAATCTATATGAAGGAAATAACTAATAACAAGTAACAACAAAATAAGAATAAAATAATATGTAGTTCTTAAATAATTCCCAAGGACTATCCAGTGGGAAAAAACCATGTGCTGACATACCCTAGTACACTTTTCTATAAAATAAGCTCTAGATATTGAATAATAAAAATTGACTCATTAAGTGATCCCTAAATTAGTACAAAATTCCAATGAATCATAATTAGGATCATAATTGGTATTAGGTAAAATGGTCCAAGTTATAATGGTCTAGGTTAAAGTAGATTTGGTCTAGTAGAATATAAATGGTCTAAGATACAATAGTCCAAAGTTACAATGGTCTAGAGTGACAATGGTTTAGAGTTACAATGGTCCAAAGTGAAATGGTATAAGGTGAAATTCTACAAGGTATAATGGTCTAGTCTAAAATGGTACAAGTTATAAATATCATGGAATAATAAGTGACTTCAGCATAGGTTTTCCCCAAGTATGGGATCTTATAGACAATGGTTTAAAAAGGTTAGCAAGCATAGAAATTATTGATATGTACAATGTCCATGGGTTGCAGGATCTCTTTGCATGCTAGAGAAACCAATCTGTATGCCCATAATCCATAGTTTGTTGTAACCATTCATGGGCCCAACCAATTGGGTTGAAACTTACCCTTATTATTATGTTCAACGTTAGTTTTCTTTTGGTTCTCCTTCAAGACTTAGTCACTAACTTCAAACTCTTGAGGGAGAATGCATTTTTATATCAATGATGTAATCTATTCTGATATGCTCTCAAGTTGTCCAAGGCAGCCAAACACTTGCCATCAAGAAGTTTTGGCTCTTTTAACATAGAAATTTTATAAGCTTCATCATCAACAATGTTATCTAAATATACCCTCAATAAGGTAGCTTGAACTCGATCGGGATAATATCCTTTGTGCCAAATAGAAGGTAATATGGAGTGGCTCCTATAAGGGTGTGATGACTAGTGTGATAGGCCAAGAGGGTAGGAAAAATTTGCAAGTGCCAATTATACCTAGCATTATTGACAATATTTTTAAGTATTACAATAATAGTTTTGTTAGACACTTTATCTTGACCATTGCCTTGTAGGTTATATGGTGTGGACTTATTATGTTTAATTTTGAACATGGTACAAAGAGCTTTAACATCTTTGTTCACAAATAAACCACAATTATTGGATATAATTTGGGCTAAGATAGCCTAGTGACAGATGATATGGTAATGCTAATAGATAAACTTGGAAATATACTTATTAGTTATGTAGGTGAGAGGAATGCCATTAATACACTTAGTAAAATACTCGGTAGTAGTAATAATGTGTTTGTGTCCATCAAAATATGTTAGGTTTATTTTATCAATGAGATCAAGACCGCTTATATAAAATGGTCATGGTGTAGTGATTGACTGTAAATGAGAAAAATGTAGATGTATCAAATTACCATGTTGTTGGCAGGCAATAGATCTCTTGACATAATTGCAAGTATTTGTTTCCATCTTGGGCCAATTGTACCTTGTTATGAGTAATTTTTTAGCTAAGACTACATCACTGGTATGGGCCCCACACATTCTTCATGGACCTATTTAAGCACTAGCATTGATTATCCCAAAGATAAATGATGAAGAAGTGTTCCATCATAACCCTTATGATAAAGTGTGTTTCTAATGATGTTATAATGGGATAGGTGATGAATCAATGTTTTTTGGAGATTGTGTGAAAGGTTGGGAGGAAAGACTTGGTCATGGAAATAATTATAAATGTCTTGGTACCAAGGAAGTTCAAGTGGGAGATTGGGACCAATAATAGTGAAAACTCTCTCTAAATATATTAACACATGAGTAGGTTGTATAAGGTTCTCGATGAGAAATTGATACTCTTTGACATCATTGTAAAATTGTACCATGAATCCAATTATTTCCATTGCATTTACTAATCTATTATTGGCTTGCGGCACTTGATCAAATTTCAAAGACTTTAAATGGGACTTGATATTATCTATAATGTGTTTGTAGGGTAAAAAAATTTCATCTCGAGTCTAATATTAATTTTTGGTATGATTAATGATTAATTTAGAATCACTATAAACCATTAATTATTGTATATCCCACTATACTACAAGAAGAAGTCCTATAATAAGAGCTTCATACTTGGCCATATTATTGGTGCAATTGAAGATGATATGAAATGCTTTAAGAATGAGGTCCCCTTTTAGTGTAACCAATAAAATGCTAGCCCCATATCCATGGGATGTAAAGTAACCATCAAAGTATAAATTCTATTGTTCAAGTTCACAAGCCACTTCTTCTATCATCATGATAGAATCATTTCGTAAATCAAATGTGAGTGGTTGAGTATCTTTAATAGGATATTTATTAAGTGAATATGAAATGACCTTCCCCTTAATAGATTTTTCATTTTGGTACTCAACATCAAATTCACTCAAGATCATGAACCATTTAGCCATGTGGCCTGTAAGACTTGTCTTGGACAATAAATATTAGATAGGGTCCACATTAGCAATAACAATAGTTATATTATTTAGCATGTAGTGTTACAACTTTTGGTAAGAAAACACCATTGCAAAAAATGACTTCTCGATATGTGTATAATTATGCTCATATTATATGGGTGTTTAGATCAAATAATAGATTACATGTTCTTTACCTCATTTATCATGTTGGGCCGAGAGTGCCCCCAATGCATGTTTTGTGGATGAGATATAAAGAAGTAATTTTTGTCAAGGTATTGGTGGTCAAGATTGGTGGGTTGGCCAAATATGTCTTGAGTTTTATCCCACTAAAAATTTACACCTTTTATCAAGAGATGCATGAAAGTATGACACTTGTCTTCTATCTTTGAAATAAATGTATGAGTAGATTGGATTTTGCCCTACAAGATGTAGAGTTATTTCAAATTAGACAGTGAAGGAATTTCCATGATGGCCTTGATCTTAGCATAATCCACTTAAATCCCTCTCTATGATATAATTAATCCTAGAATTTTTCCTAAAGTGATGGCAAATATGCACTTCTTAGGATTTAGATGAACCTTGTATTCACAAAGTCTATCAAAGTTTCTCCATAGAACATCAAGATGTTTGATACTAATTCTTGACTTTGATAGAATATAATCAACATAGTCCTTAACTAATCATATATGATGCCATGGAAGATGTTAGTCATGGCATATTTATAGCTGGCACCAATGTTATTCAATAAAAAAGGCATGATTTGGTAATAAAATATTCCACATGGTGTGGTGAACATAGTCTTGTGTTGGTCCTCTAGGACTATCTTGATATTATTGTATTCAGAGAAGCTATTCATGAGGGATAACATCTCATACATAGAAGTTGAATTGAAAATCATGTCAATGTTTGGGAAAGGGAAATCATCTTTAGGACATGCTTTATTGATATTTCAAAAATTAATACAAACACATGTGCCTTATGACATTTTACTCATTGATACTATATTTGATATCCATTTGGAATAGTCTAGTGGTATGATGAAGCTAGCTCCCAATAATTTTATAGATCCTTCAAATAATTAGTAATGTTTGGGTACATCTTTCTCAAGTTTTGTTTGATTGGTTTATCATCTAAATGTACAACAAGTCAATGCACAACCAAGGTAGGATCTAGACCTATCATGTCTAAGTAAGCCCATGTGAATATGTCAATAAAATAACTCATAATAGTGATAATATAGTCACACTTTTCATTAGTGAGAGATGATCCTAGATAAACAATCTTTAGACCTTCATAGTTTTTTAGGTTCACTTCAGTTATAATCTAGAAAAGGAGTGTAGAATTATCTTCTAAAATAATGGGTAGTGTTTGATCTTGATCCTCTTCAATTGATGGTTGTGATCCCCAAAGCTCATCATAATGAGAGGAATATAAGTCTATCATTTCTATTAGTGTTAAATTGATAAATTTATCTATAAAGTCTAGAGAAATATTTTCAAAGGTTTTATGTTGTTCAGAGGTGATATTGGAACTGGCTATAGAGTGTGGACTTAGTGGGAACTTTTCTTCCTATAGAGATGAGAAAATGTCCCTATCCAAGAGTGAATGAAATAGGAATTCACTCAAAGTATTACATTTTTATTTACTTTTTCCATAATCAATGAGTGCCTTAAATATGTTTTCACCTAAAGATCTCAATGTTTTATCTTTTATATAACCAAGAAAATTTAATAGTTCTCGAAAGTAGGTGGTAGGGTCTAATTAGAATATGAAGCCTTGTTTTTGATTTCCCAATGGCAATCCATCTATAAGGCCCATATACTTTTAAATAGACTCATCATTCTGAAACTCGTCAAGGGGTATAATATAATTTTACTTATCCAAATATATGAGGTTAGGATGACAAGCGTAAGTGGATAAGAGGTCATGATAGTCATAATAAAATTTGAGTCAAATAAGTCAATGTTGGCTAGCTCATCGTAATAACTATAATGGGATGTTGTGTCACTACTAGCATTTTCTTTGTAAGATGATAAAGAGGAATCATTGTCAAAATAAATGATGTCACCCCAAGGTGGTATAAATATGAGACCTTGATTCATAGTAGGTTTACCAATAGATAGATGCTTCATAATACCTTACTCTTGTGGACCTAGGCCTTTGCATGCATAATCCAAACTATCCATAATTTAATTCAGGATAGGGTACTTTGGATTATAAAGACAATTGGTGAGGTTATTTGTATACAATCAATCTCATTCAATAAAGGATTTTTTATCCTAATTTGGTGAAGTGGTTGGTAAAAATACCACTAGTGGTTTTTGTATATTCTTATTCTACCAAATGATGTTTGGCCTACAAGGGATTTCAAAAGGTTTTGGTCTAGCATAACACTTAATGGATTTAGGAAATTTTCCAATATGAAATGCATCTTTCAAATGGTATGTATAAATTCCAACATCCTCAAAAGTGATCTAGTTTGCAAAGACTATGAGAAATAGATTAGATAAAGTGGAAGAAAGATCACTAGGGTTTATATAATTAGATTTAGGTGGTTCAAAAACTTTTTTTTTTGTTATTTTTGGCTACAAATTTAGAGAGGGAAATAGTTATAATTATGGTATTCAGCCTCTAGATGTTTGAAATATTTATATGGTTGAAGATTGACATAAATGGTCACCTCAATTCCTAAATGGAGAAACTTACAACACTGATATAAGGTCGAAGGAATAGTAGGTACTTCATGGATCCAAGGGTGACCAAGAAATACATTATAATTTAGATCAATTTCCTCAATATGGCATAGGGTATCATGGATTTTAGGCACAACAATGATTGGTAAGCAAATAATCCTTGAAGACTCTCTTTCAGTGTTGTTATACACTTTAATCATGACTATTTTAGGCTACATGTCCTTAGTAGTATATCCTAACCACTATATCAACTTTAGTAACACTATATTTAGTGCTAAACCATTATCTATAAGAACCTGCTTTATCTTATGGTGAGCGATAATGACCTTAATATATAAGGGGTTGTTATGGCTAGGACCAAGGGAAGACATATCTCAGTAATCATTTGTAAGTTGTTGGCTTGGAGATAAATGCCCCATAAATTTTTGAAATTGGGTAGTGTTAATGTATTTAGGAATAGTGGATTATTAGAGGAAGTCATTGAGTATGATCTAGTAAACCTCTAACATACACAAGATATCTAAGATAGAAATTTGTAAAAATGTTTTTCTTAGTTGGTCCCAAATAATATGGCTTCTCAAACGAAGAATGATACGGTTTAACCTTAGGCAGTACAATGTTATTGGAAGAAGGCAAAGGGCCTTGGAGGGTGATTCGTGAGCATCTAATTACGACTGTGTACTTTTGAGTCAACAAAGAGCCATTATAATTTGAAAAAGTAGAAGGCAAAGGGTTAAAATTTGGATCAGTAGTGGAATAAGGTGAAGGGCCTTAAAGGGTAACTTATGAGCATCTAGTTGTGATTACCTAATTTTGAGTTTGGAAGGAGTCATTATAATTAGAAGAATTAGGTGATGGTCTAGAAAAAGTAACCCACATAAATTGAGGTATAATGGAATTACATGAACTTGGTGTGATGTTACTTGAAGAAAAAGCTATTGACCTTAAAATATAGGGATGAACACTTTGAGAAGTGTTGGATGGTTCATGGGTTTTGATTGTAATTGTGGCAATATGATAAACAAAAATATGCCCCATAATGTTGTTATAATCATATGACATGGTATTATAACCCAACTTATTAGCTTAAGTATTATGATCTTCATTATGATTATGTTGATTAGGTTTCTAATCTTGTCCTTGCTAACATTGGCCCTGACCTTGATTCTCATTATTCCTTTATTGTTGTTTATTGTGTTTGGGAAATGCATCTTTGTATATGACCATATCCTAATTGTTATTTTTCATTGTTTATTTCACCTTAATTTATCCACTTTCAATCAGGTCCTCAAAAAGATATCTCAATTGTATGTATTGATAAATGACATGGTTGATAACATAAGGACTATTTTATATAATATGGACTCATCAATAGTCCAAATTTTCAAAAACCATCAAAAATATATTAGACTGTATCAAGATTAAATTGGACTGTATCGACATTAAGTTTGATTTATTAAAAATAAATCACATCTATCTAATGTATTTATGATAAGTCCAAATCATTTAAAATGATCATAAATAATTAGTGGCTGAAAAATATCATTAATAAATTGGACTTCATCAAGAATTACTTGGAGGTGGTATGTTGAGGATCGCTACGAGTGGAGGGTGAGAGAAGGATAGCCCGGGTGAGGGTTCAGGTAGTTTGTGTTTGTAGCAAGAGGAGAGCGAAAGAGGTAAGGAACAAGTTTATGCAAATGGGCATCCCAAGGTTCTTAAGATAAATGGATGTTTTCCAAAGGCCCAGGAAAGACCTATCTTGGTTATCCCTATAGAGGTGGTCAAAGAAGATGTTGAGTATTTATCAATTCATACCTTGATTTGCAAGTTCATGGGAATTCAGATTTTCCAATCGACTTTAGAAGCATGGCTACACCATACCTGGCAGGTAGAGGGAGATATGGATATTATGCTGGATGGAAACAGTTATTTCTTAGTGAACTTCTCCTCTGTCTCTGACATGAATCAAATTTTTAAGGGAGGTCCCTACTTTTACGATCGAATTAGATTATTTATCAAGCCCTGGCATGCAGGATTCAATTCTGTGGAGGATTTACCTACATGCATGCCAGTATGGGTCTGCCTTCCAAGACTCCTTCTAGAATTTTGGTTAGAGGATATACTCCGTCAAATAGCTATACTACTTGGAGCACCAATTGTTATAGGGCACCAATCACTGGACAAAAAACTCATCTCATATGCCCAAATTTGTGTTGAAATGGATCTGAATAACCCTCACCTAGATGCTTTGGAAATCTGTATGGGAGGGTCATCTTGGGTTCAACAAATTGATTATGAAGCCATACCTTTCAGATGTCAGATTTGTCATGCCTATGGGCACTTGCATTGCCAATGCCCCCAAGCAGTATGTTTTAATGGAACTGAATCTACTAGAGGAAATGAAGCAGGTAAGCTGGCCCAAATGGGATCAACAAAGACAGCTCCAGATGGCACTACAAAAGGTAAATCTCATTTAAATGGGGGGTAACCCATCTCAGGGCCAGGTCGCCTCCAATGGGCTAGACAATGAAGGTTTTACTCAAGTTCGACATCATGTGAAAGGCTGGGGGCAAAAGTGAAGGAACCAGGATAGACCTCTCGATGTTAGTTTTAATCGGTTTGACACCTTGGATAGCATGGCCGTAGAGGATGGTATTCCCCTAGAGGAGCTGGAGGGACCCATGGAGGTTGAAGGGATGTGTGCTCTCCCCAGTGAACCCCAAGTCCTTGAGACCCAAATGAATAGAGAGATTGAGATGGTCCCAAAAGAAGGGGCATTGGCTGTCATACCAGATCAACAGAATAAGGATATTAGGTGGGTTGACTTGGTGAAAGTCACAGACACTCCTAGGAAAAACAAGCTCTCAATGTCAGCACTGGGATTGATGCAGAGACCTCTCAAGAAACTTTTTGTTTCCAATCTGGCTAAAGTAGGGCATAAGAAGGATCAGGAGAAAATCCAACGCACAGGAGACTTATTGGTTGAATCAGGGGTGGTTAAGACCCTGGATGAACACTTCACCCAATCCACCCAATGATAGTCCTGTCATGGAATGTGAGGGGACTGCATAGTATGCCCAAACAAAGAGCTATGCAGAAATTGGTGAGGGAACATTACCCAGATATCCTATGTATACAAGAGACCAAGCTCTCAGTAGATGCTATGTTCAGTTGTATGCTAAAGTTTTGGGCTTGGGGACAATGCCAGTGTGTGGGGGTTTGTGGTAGTGCCAGAGGAGTGGCAATATGCTGGGACCCTGGGAAGGTCATGCCACTTCAGTGCGTGGCTAGTGTCTTGTCACTCTCTATGATTGCTTCCTCCCCAGAGTGTGGGGAGATGATACTGATCACTAATGTTTATGCACCATGTGATATCTCAGGGCAGCATAAGCTCTGGGAACACTTGCGGTATGTCTGGAGCTATTTTCCTTATCTGCCCTGGATAGTTAATGGAGACTTCAATGCTATCCTCAACCTAGAGGAGAAGAGAGGAGGCCTTCCACGACTAGATCCTTCATCTGAGCTTTTAAGTCACAACATTGATAGGTTGTGCCTAGCGAACATCAAACCCTCCAATGGGCTCTTCACTTGGAGTAATCGAAGATCAGGTAAGGATGCTATTTCTGAGCACCTTGATAGATTCTTATTATCTAGCTTTTGGCTTTCTAGTGCTTTCTCTCTAGCTTACAAAATTTTAGATTGGCAAGGAACCAATCATTGGCCCATTAAGCTGACAACCAGTTACATTCCTGGGCCAAAGAAACCCCCCTTTAAGTTTCAGCTTATGTGGCTTTGGGATTCTTCGCTTCACTCTCTTGTGACCAGCTGGTGGAGGCAGGGGGAACCGGCATATGGGACTGCCATGTTTTCTTTCACCAAGAAATTATAGTATATGAAGCGTAAGTTGCAGGAATGGAATAGGGACAGCTTTGGGAATCTTCATGTTATGAAGAAAAGAGCACAAAAATGGCTAAATATTGTTACCATACAAATCCTTGACTTTGGCCTGACAAATGATCTTCACAAGGCTAAATTTGTGGCTCTCAATGAGCTGTCAAAATGGGAACTCTGAGAAGAAATCTTCTGGAAACAGAAAGCCCGTAATGACTAGCTTCAGGAAGGGGACAGGAACACTACTTTCTTCCATAAGTCAGTCCAGGCACGACGCAATAAGAACTTTATAGCTTCTCTTGTTGCTTCAGATGGTACCCAAATTACTTCATCTTCTGACATCTCGGAGGAAGCATTTGGTTATTATTTTGAGCTCCTCTCTGGTGCTCCACATCTGGCTGATAATGAGGAGAGAGAGATCTTAGCCTACATTCCCCCTCTTATCACACCAAGGATGAATGAAGATCTTATGAGACCAGTTGATAAGGCTAAAGTAGAGAGAGTTGTTTTTAGCATGTGTAGTGGCAAAGCTCCAGGCATGGATGGGTTTTTGGCTGAATTTTATCAGGAGTTCTGGAGTATTATAAGCTAGGACTTGCTTGATGTTGTGCGGGAGTCTTACCTTAACAAGGAAATGCTTAGAGCATTTAATGCAACATTCTTGGTGTTGATTCTAAAAGAGAAATAGGTTAATAAGCTAGACCAGTTCAGACCTATCACTCTTTGCAACATGGTATACAAAATTATTACCAAACTCATTGCAGAGAGAATCAAAGTTTGGTTTCCCTTTATTATCTCAGAGGAAGAAGGGGGTTTTGTTGCTGGAAGGCAAATTTTGGATGGCATGGTGATTGCTTCAGAAGCAATCCATTCCATGTGTTCTTCACTAGAGAGGGCGATGTTCATAAAACTTGATTTATCCAAAGCTTATGGCAGGGCTGAGTGGGGCTTTTTGCAGAAAATTCTTCTAGCTTTTGGCTTTGGGCAGGATTGGGTAAAATGGGTACTGAGTTGTGTTACCATGCCATCGTACTCAGTCCTCATTAATGGAGAGCCTTCAAAATTATTTGGGGCCTCTAGAGGGCTCCGCCAAGGTGATCCAATTTCTCCATACTTGTTTATTATTCTTGTTGAGGGATTGGGTCGCTTCATTATGTATCAGGGTTCTCAAAATGTGATTCAAGGCTGGCAGTGGGGGAATGGATTAGCCCAGCTGACTCACCTTCAGTTTGTGGATGACACCATCCTAGCTGGCAAGGCCCAGATTAGAGAGGTGTAAGCTTTCTAGAGTACTTTGGATGTGTATTTAGCAGCCTTGAGTCAGAAGATCAATGAGCATAAATCCTCTATCTTTTTCTTCAATACCCCTGAGGCCATTCAGCGCAGGATTGGAGATATTCTCAGGTTTCAGACTCAGGCTCTCCTAGTGACCTACCTAGGGACTCCCATTGTGATTGGTAGGCAGCCTAGACATTTTTGGCAAAATGTTCTCGATAAACTAAGATAGAGGATTAATCATTGGACTCACCATTGGCTCACGACGGCTGGGAGGGTGACACTTTTGCAATCCATGATTCAAGCCTTACCCATTTATCATAGCATGGTCCAGGTAGCTCCTTTGTACTTTCTTAAGGAGTATGATGCTCTTTCACAATAATTTCTTTGGAGCAGCAATCTTAGGAATTTGAAATGGAGCCTGGTCAATTGGAACACAGTTTGCTAGCCTAAGAAGGATGGGGGATTGGGACTGAGATCGGCTATTTTATCTAGTCAAGCTCTTGCGACTAAGCTATATTGGTAGTGGTGTACCAGTCAAGCCTAGCTTTGGGCCTATATTCTGTCTTATAAGTATTGCCCAGGCGCTGACCCGAATGAGATTCCTAGGATGCCACTTGAGGGGAGAGGATCTATGGTGTGAAACACCCTTAAACTTGGAGCACAGTTGGTGCAGCCTAGTCTTTTTTGGATTTGTAACAGAGGTTTGGAAGCTCTATTTTAGGAAGATTCTTGAAACGAAGCTCCGCCTATCCAGGTCTCTCATCCACACCTATAGCCATTGTGTGATGCCTTTCTCAATGCTGGTTGGACCACTGTTGAGACTTATAAAGAAGCTTACAATTTGGGGCCTATTACTGCCTATAAATGGAAGACTGAGACTGAGTGGCCACAGGGAGGGACTGTGGAGCTCTAGGAAGAGCTATCTCTTATCTTGGCTGGGAGAAGATGCAGCTCCCTACTGGAAAGTGATATTCTGGTGTGGGGGGGTGAATCTAATGGCCATTACTCGGTGTCTTCAGGATATCAGGTTCTCACAAAGAATTGTTTTGGAGATGTTGATTTTTCTTGGGGACAGAAAATTTGGAATTTAGCTACCTGGCTGAAATGTAATTTCTTTATTTGGATTCTCACCTACAGCCGATGCCTTACGTGTGAAAATCTATGCAGAAGAGGTTATCAGGGGCTGTCAATGTGTGTTCTTTGCAGGAACAGTGAGGAGAATGTAGAGCACCTATTCTTTCAATGTTCCTTTGCTAATAACCTTTGGCATCTGTGGTGGGCAGCTTGGGGCTACTCCTGTTGGCATGCTTCTTCCTTAACTAAATTCTGGCAGCGCCTGGGCCATCCCCCTAGCAAAGCACCCATATTGCAGACCGCATGGGCTATTGGGCCTGTGTTTATCTTATGGAATATTTGGATTGAACGAAATGGACAAATTTTTAGAGAGTCCTGCACTGGCACTAGGAAAGTCTGGCTGAAGGTCCTCAATGCTCTGCAGGAAACTCTCCATGCAAATTGTGATAATTTGCCGGCCTTAGACCCTATTACAAACTTGATTCTTAGCCGCCTTTCCCTTGCTATGCTGGGTGTGGATGCCTCTTTGCATAATTCACATCCCATGCATAAGACACGGCTGCAGGTACACCCAATCAGCTGCATTGGTGGATGGACCCTTCTTGTGGAGGGGCATATCAAGGTGAATGTTGATGGGTCATCCAAGGGCAATCCTAGACCGCCTGGGATTAGGGGTGTGGGCAGAGATTACAAGGGTGAGCTCCATTTTTTGTTTTCCATCCATAAAGGCTATTATACTAATAACCTGATGGAGGTGCTTGTAATTCTGTAAGTGGTCCATTTTTGTTGCAAGCTTGGTTATCTCAGTGTTTTCTGTGAATCCGATTTGCAAGTCCTTATTAACCTGTTGAATAATGGAAATACTAATGGTGTGGATTGGCAATTGGCTATGGTGATTAAGTAGATTCGGCAGATGAGTGCCTCTTTTGAGTTTATCTCCTTTAAACATATTCCTAGGGAATGGAATGGTGTTGCGGATTGTTTGGCCAAATGGGCTTTGGAGAATGGGCCGGAGTGGTGTATTCAGGATCGGCAAATGCTTCTTGCTAGACTAACCCCTGTTCTGGCTCAACTTCTTGAGCAAGACTTGGGTATGTAATTGTCTGTTGTCTGGTTCTTTCATTAAATTTTTACCCCTTTTAGTTGCATCAAGAATTACTTGGAATTATTACAAATAAATGACATATATTATATATTTGCAATAAGACCAAATTATGTAGTCATTTAAACTGGTTCATAGACCATGCATTTATAGATAATATGAATTTGGTTTATTTATTAAGGAAAAATAATCCTTACATCAATTGAGCACTTGGGAAATATGTGATTCAAAACACCCAGGATGATTGGGATGTCACATGTCATCAGTTGATTGGATCATGAACTATCTATTTAATCTTATTTGGTTGACATCCTTACGACTGTCAAAGTTTATCTCATATTCATGTATATATCTGTCATGTCCCCTTTTTCATGGACATTGATAGATGTGATGATTGGCCTATTATACGACCTTCGTAGGCTAATAGGATGGATAGAGGGTCATAATGGAGCTTGGATTGACTTTGATTCACAGGATTTCTACATTTGATTTTCATTCGGGCTCTTTCGGACACATTTGGCCTGAGCTCCTACTTTTTAGGGATACTTGATATGCATCGGAGCGCCTTTATTTTGGTATGGTCATATGCGGAATCACTCCCTGATTCACCTGCTTCGATCGGTTTGAGGATCCGACGTATATTGAGGGAGATATTAATATTTGATTGATTTAATCAAATATTAATTATTTGGTCTCATTAATAATTAATTATTAATTATTAATTATTTGCTCTAATTCTAAATTAGAAACCCTAATGCTAATTTAAGAAAAAAAACCCTAATTAGGGCAAGCATATCTTTTGAGGGTATAAGGGTTTCACATGGAGGCCATTATTGATTATGCATAGATTATTGATTATTGAAAATTGAAGTAATTCTTCTGTGAAGACTGAGCCAAGGGTTCCAGGATTCCATTGCAGTGGAGAACGTTCCCTCTTCATTGTGTGTGATTTAGAGGCTGTGAGATATCAGCTGATTTATTGCCAAATTGAGAGATAGCTTCATCCAGAAGTTATCACAGAGATACAGATCTGAGAGATAGCTTCATCCAGAAGTTATCACAGAATTCCAGGGTTGAGAGATAACTTCACACAGAAGTTTATCACAGAGCTTTCCAGGTATTTTCTTTATTTAGTTTTGATCTAATAAGTTATACAGAGATAGATCTTTTGTTAGAATCTATATTCATGAGATCAGGGTATTCAGCTATCAGGGGTTAAGAAGAGACAGGTTGGCGGCCGTACCAAGTCCGTACAGGTCCGTACAGATCCGCATCAGGCACCGACCTCGGCAGATATAGGGCTTCCAGTGACCGCCATCGGTCGACTGAAAACCGACGTCGGCAGAAAGCCGACCAACAGAGACTGACATCGGCGAGATATCGACCGACGACGGCGACTGTGTGTCGACACAGAAAGGCCGAGACCCTTCCAGATCCAGTTTTCATTGCCAGATTTTGCTAAGTCAGGGTTTTAAGATCAGATTTTAGTATTCTTTATTTTGTATAATAGAGACTCAATTGTGTAATTGTCCAGAAGAACAAGTAATGAGATCTTTATTTGCTATTGAGAGATTATACTGTGATTTGTGTATGCTTATTTTGAATCTATTCTGCAAGTTTGTATCTGTGATCAGAGCTTTATGAGTTTATATATTCCCTGTTTGAAGGGGATATTACAGTGGTATCAGAGCTTTTGTGCAGATAAAGGAGCCCCTAAGTAAGGGACATTACAGTGGTATCAGAGCTTTTGTGCAGATAAAGGAGCCCCTAAGTAAGGGACATTACAGTGGTATCAGAGCTTTGGTCTTTGGTATCATAGTTTTGTGTCTTTCATATATCTCTATTGGTAGGGGATATTACAATATCACGTGTCGATCATGTGTTTTTTATTATTATATTACTAATATAATATCCCACATAGTCGAGTTACCAAGATTATGATGCATGTTGCAATCTCAGATGCTCACATTAGTTAAGACTCTTGTTTGGACTACTCATTTTTTTACATAGCTGATTCATTGAGATTGTGCCACATAAAACTGTAATTTGAAAATATGAAAAACTGAATAATAAATTTTTTTGATATGAATTTTTTTTTGAAGAATAAATCTTGACATGAAAATGGGGGATTCCAAGGAATAAACCCCAAAGAGATTTTCACATACACGAGAATGCCAAAGTGTATTTTACAAAATACAAAAGCCAAAGTTTAAATTCAAAAATGTGAAAATTATGAAGACCATTTTACAAAGACCATTTTGAAGGATGTAAAATGTGAATTTTAATTTGAAAAACCAAAAAACCTAAGAGGTTTTTGTGATTCATATAATGAGATCTGGCTATTTGGAATACGTAAAAATTGAAGACCATTTTGAATCACAACAATGAAAAGTGGGCATTCTAATAGTCAAATGCTATTAAATAGATGCACATTTATTAAAATACTAAATTATCATTATATAAAATATAAAAATAAAATGCCAAAGTATATCTTGCAAGACCTAAATTGGGAAGTGCCACTATAAATAAATAAAACAATAGAAAATTATACATTCTCAAAAAATGGTCTAAAGTTTGAAAAAAACATTCATATTTACCATTCAAAAATTAAGGAAACACCATTTCCAATTTCCCAATCCTTTTATCACTATTTTTTTAGTGCCTAGTGGGACAATGCATTCAAATAGATTTTTACAATGCCTTTCAAAAAATTAGTGAGAACAAGTGTATGACCTCACCAATTTTTATTTGGTTTCCAAGCATAGATGATACTATCTATGAGTATTAATGCTAAATATTGTTAGTTGGGTTTGGATTTCATTTATTATCTAAGTATTCCAAATAAATTTCTACTTCTTTAGAATCTTTTTTCCCTGCATGAACTGGGATGAACCAAGCTTCATTGACCCTTCCTTCTATATCCCCATTTGTTTGTAGTATCTTAATACTAATTTTAGCTCTAGAAAACTATAATGCGTAGTCCACTCCTATAGAATAATTATGTCTAAAAAATAACATATCTTTGATTTGGACATCTTGATCTAGATTAAATGTAATTTTTTTTCTTTTGCTTCTAGGACCAACATATGTATTTGTACATGCCACTCTAAAATCAAGGGTTCTATCATGAAAAATTTATGTATATCTCTATGTATGAGTATGTCATGCTGATTTATATGAAAAAAATATCATATGCACTCAACTTCAGAAGGGAACATGTCTTCTTTCATTATGTTGTGGATGTTTTGGAAGTAATATGCTAGATCCTTCCACTTACTATTTCTGGTCAAACCAAACTCATTGAATTGTTGTACATACTTATTCAAGTTATATTTAATTTATTTTTCACTCTTTTTTCTACTTCTATTTGATTCTTTTTCAGAAATGGAATCTTGAGACATTTCTCTATTTTTCAAGTCTTTGAAATATATTTTTATTGAATTACCTTTTAGAACATTTGGCTCACCATTTTCTTTTATTCCCCATAATGTAATCGAGGGTGAAAATTTTATATATCTTATAGAGTTTTTTAAATTTATAATGGGTTGAGATTTCTCCATGTGTATAAGAAATTATTGAACTTTTGTTAAGCCTACTATTTCGTTTCTTCCCTTAAGGTGGTAACTATTAACATACTCTTGAAATCCACTACCTCTTCAATCAAATATGGCATAAAGTTTCTTGTATTTTCACACATCTTGTAAGTGTCCATCATCTCTATCACACTCCATACATCTTTCCTCTTTATACATTTAGACAATTTTCTAAATGTGCCATCAATGTCCTCATGGATATGTCCTACAGGGAGAAATCTGACTTTGACATTGAGGAAAACACCTTTGTAGACAAGGAGAGATAAATATTACAACACATACATGTTAAAAAACATGATTTTATGAATTTATAAGTGTAACATTAGTTACATATAAGGTTTGACATTTTTAAAATATAATTATGATGGAAGTACTTATTCTTATTGTCCCCACAATAGTTATCTAGTTGAGGGTATAAATTGGAAGGAATATACTTGAAGGCACCAATTGATTGTGCTTTTTCTTTATATTTCTTGCATTCAGGGTATCAGTTGTTAAACAAAAGTGCATCATACAATGGATATTTTGAAGCTCCAAGTTTATATAGTAAAGATACATAGGTATCAAGCATTTTTATTTACATATACTTGAATCACTTGTTCAAAAAGGTTATATTAAATTTAGACCCTCCACGAATGCATGGTAAAAAAAATACCCATATTCGTTTTCATCTTGACCATGTGTTATAATCCTTGCCATTGACAACTTTAATATTTTATCAATAAATTCTATTCTTTTTTTCATTATCCTTAGCATAAATGTTTTTTTACATTCCACCTTTTCATGAATGACACTTAGGCATTCTTCAGGGTATTACTCTAACATTCATTTATATGTGCAATACATTTATCTTTCAAAGAGTATTTGATTTGAGTTCATCAGAAATTCTTGATCAATATGCTCTTCCTGATCTCTAGAGAGGGACCTAAAGCATTTCTATTGAGTCAACAAGATGCATGTTTTGCACCTAACAAAGTCATCAGATATGGCAATGGTCACAACATGAAAATTAGTTCTCTACATGTTATTGAATTTTGGCTAGGATATTGTCTCATATTGCATATCTTCTAGTTGTGCATTAATGTGGCACCTCGTAAATTATTGAGTGAAACATGTTGAAATATGTCAAACATTTTATCATGAGCCATCTATATCTACTTGGTATGTTAATCATGTAGAAACATCTACAAAATCATCCACCAATTGATCCAACAAATCTTTAGTTACCATTGTCTTCTTTGTGGCTTTTGTTGAAATCTCCCTGTATGGAATGCATTTAGTTCCTCATTTTTGTGAAATTTTTGAATGTTAAAAAGATACTTCTCTTCAATCCATATATTTTAATCCAAAATTCCAAATAGATTTCTATACCCTAAAAATCAATGCTAGTTTTGTTTTTATTTTTCTTAAGAAAACTAGTAAAAAAGGGCATCCAAGACATGTTGCCTCCTATTTATTGTGCTAGAATCAAGTAACTTGATCTTTCAAATTTTAGAATCTCAAATGACAATCTTCACAAAAAACATTTTTTGGTGCAATATTTATCCACATACATTGTTGAAATCTCATTATCTATGTTTTCATCAAACTCCACATGGCTAAGTGAAGTGTTTAGCTGATTTATTTTTTAGCCCATGTATTTATAGGCACGAGTTAATTTTTTTGGATGCCTTTACATTAAAATTTGTAGGAAAGGAGTGATTTCATTATCTACTATAACCGAAATGTTTCCAATTTATTTCTCCTTTGGTGTCGTGTATGGTAAATTGATTTCTCTACAAGTCTCAGTGTCCACTATTTTTATAGAAGGCCATCTAATGATAGATGTTTCAGTTACCTATGTATTTCAAGTCTCATAATGTTGTATAATTATCCTTATGTAAATTCCAAATTCATATTTTAGCATTAGGATAGGAATGCAACCAAAAATATCCCTTGATTGTGCAAATTTAATATAATCAAAAGCATTTTTTCCATCATTTGCAATAGATGTACATTTTGTGCAATAAATGTACCCTTTTCCCAAGAAAAGTTTGTCCTAGGCTTTGAAATGTTGTAGGATCATCAATATATTGAACAAATGAATCTAATCTAGGGTTTTATTATTATAATGGTTGTATATGTAGAACTGAAATCAAATTATTTTGTCTTTGTTCCATGTCATTGTGTAAAGGAAACTTGTCTATGACATGTTGCATCATTTTTTTGCTCCATTTAGTAAAAGTATCAAATACATCCCCAAAATTATCCTCAAAATCTATAGGAAATGGAAGTGGTATAGCTAGACCAAAATATTTAGTCACATTAACACTTACACATTTAATAGGTATTTCTTTATAATGCCATGTGAAAGTGAGATTTATGGGTTCCAAAGATTCAGCATCTAGACCTGCCACTTTGTGTATTATTCCTTCACCAATGACCTTAAAATTATCTATGAGAGAAACATAGTCTCCACAATGGAAAACCATTTATGTATGATTTTTTAGCCTAGATATTTGTAAAATACATGAGAAGAGTTGTTAATGAGTTTATTTATACAATCAATCCAATTTATACCTGTATGTAGGAGATAAAGCTATATTTATACTAGAATAAAATCATGGAGATATGCTAAAACCTAAAAATGTTAAAAAGGTAACGTATAATTTTTTTTAATTACATGGTTTATGTCAATCCAAAAAAATAATAGCTTTTAATATCATATACTGCATACATCAATTTTTGCTTCATCCTACTTTGAAGGTATTTCCTAGGAGATACATTTCAAACATGCATCAGAGTGAAATATCCATGTAGATAAAAATAGATAATTAAGTAAATATTCAACCATGTATTTTATTACAATACAAAATGATAATGAGCAATGGGGTTTTTGAAAAAAAATATGGAAAATGATTAGCTTCTTATATTTTGGGATCCTATATTTGATTCGAACCTCTATTGTGAACCCAAAAGTTTGAAGGTATCTCTTAGGAGATACATTTCAAACATGAATATGGGAGACCTTGAAGGTTTGAATGCCCTTTTAATATATTTAAGGGTACCTATGATATTAATCTTAAGACTTCATTTGTCAATAGTCAAGGACATGTAGCATGCACCCATGAACCTATGACATTTCAACATGAATCCCCTAATAGAATTCCTTTGCCTTATGTTTCAGACTTATGTTTTCATGGATTATCTTTACCATCTTCTTGGGACTTATTATCTTTTCATACTTATTGTTTTAGATCTCATCCTATCAGTATTTATTAGGAATTTTTTTGCACACTAATTCTTGGGGACTTATCCTTATTGAGAGAACTGTTGCGGACATTTTGTTTGAAATAATTCCCTTGATGGAATTGGTCTGTGGGATTTTTTGCTTTGGGCATTTTTCCTGATGTAATTGATATTGCCTTTTTCGCCCACTTGAACCTTATCCTTCATCCCTTTTTGAGATACCCTTTGGCTTTTATGAAGTAGATCCTTCAAGAATTTTGTCATGAAAAGAGGCCCTATGGAGTAGACCCATCCCATCCAACTTACCCTTCAAAATTTTAATCAAGGGAATATTCCCTTCAAATTTCCTGAACTTACCCTTCAGATATTTAAAAGTTACCTTAAAGAATTTTGTAATGGCCCTCCTGCGCTTTAGCTAATTGTTTTGGACATTTTATCTGAGAGAAGTGACCCTTCAAGAAAATTGTTGTGGACATTTTATTTAAAAATAATTCCCCCAAAATAATTTACCTAAAGGACACATGCCCTTTAGACTCCCTAAACCTACCCCTTAAGCGTTTTAAAAGTAACCTTTTAGACATTTTCAATTGGACACTTACCCTTCGAGACTTTTGTCTTCAACCCTTTACCCTACGAGACCTATCCTTCAAAAATTTGTCGCTACCCCTTTGTCATACAAGGCCTACCCTTCAAGATATTCATCTCGATCTCTTTGCCTTATGAAAATCACCCTTCAGCCTCTTTATAATGAACCATTTGGTATTGACATACCCTTCATGATTTTGTCTTCCCGGGCCTCTGACCCATTTTGAAATGACTACTTACCCTTTGGGATAAATATCATATCCGTTTCCCCCACCAAAAATACCCTACGGAGTAGAACCTTTGGGAATTTTTCCATGAAGTAGACCCTTTGGATCTAAAGGCACATACCATTCAGAATTTATGTAATGGGAATTTTGGACTGACCCTTAGTCATATGAAATTTCCCTTTAGGAAATTGAAAGTACCCTTTGAGATAATTATCTTAGAATTTTTGATCGATGATTTTGACATTGTCTGACTATGTGTGTGCAAATGTTGCTAGTAACAAACTTGGGTTTTGAGAAGCACTTTTCCTTTTATAAAATAACTAGGGGATTTGTTTCTAAAAACCATATAAGCTTTCTTTTATACCTTACCCTACCCTCATTTTTGAGTTTGTTTTAAATATCTACCCACTTTAGATTAGAAACCAACCACCCAGCTAACTCACGTAGAGATTAACTACCCCTATCTGAACCACACCTCCATCCAAAAAATATTATCAACAACTTGCATTCCCTACCCACTATTTCATTGATAGGTTAAAATAAATCATGTACCTCTAACTCCTACCCTGGAGTGGAGTTTACCTCCATTAAGATCCCAAAACATTAGATACTACCTCTTTATGGATGTAGTGTGTATAAAACCCACATCAATAGGTATCTCCTAGGAGTACCTCGAAGGGATTTGGAATACCTTCCATGTTGACTACAAAGGTCCTTATAAGGGATTTGATATAACCATGGCACCTTTTTATTTGACAAGAACCCTGATACATATTGTTGTAATTTTCTTTCAAGGTATCTCCTAGGAGATACATTAAACATGCACATGATTGGAATTTTATTTCAAGGTATCTCTAAGGAGATACCTCGAAGGGCCTTGGAATAGATTACATTTAAATTGCAAAGGTCATTGCAAATGATTTTATATAACCATGACAACTTTTTATTTGGCAAGAACATTGATGCACCTAAACATAAAACTAAGGCAATGCACCAAGAAGTTTAAAATGCTTAAACTATAATTTCATAAAATGGATCAAACCCTTAAACACTACAGACCATAAAGGATAATAAAGAATGAATTAAGATTTATAATGAAAGAGAATATTAATACTATAGAAGTAGAGGAAAAGAGATGATAGACATAGATAATTTCCCATGTAAATTGACATAAAATATCACATTCTCTTCATTTTTAGATGTAGAAACAAAAAGATAAGGGTTTGAGGGCACATATAAAACATCCAATCACACCTATGAGGAGAAATTATTAAGGTTGAAGAATGGAAAAATGCTAACTACTATTAATCCTATTTTATTACAAATGGTAGTATACAAAATAGCTAAAATAAGCAAAAATGGTAATCAATCCTTTCCAAAAGCAAAGCACCTAGAATATATAGGCCAGATGGCCTCTTAGAAGGATGACACTTGGAAATCCTAACATTCATGCCATTTATGACACCATTAAAGGGCTTGTCACTTCTTCATTGTACTAGCATTTTGGGTCCCCTTTTACTTTCTTCAACCAATGATGCAGGTTAAAAGTATGATAGAAGAAAATCACCCATTGATAAGCACGAGGGCACCACATGTTGAGCTTATGATTATTTGAGGAGACCTAATATATCCTTCGGTGAGGTTGAGAATGGGGGTACCACATGTTAAGAATTCATTATTTTAAGGAAATCTGGGCATCCCTTCACATAACTAAGCACAAGGATGTTGCGTGTTGAGTTAATTCTCTACTGGAGTGACATGGGAGCTCATCAAGCTGGGTGAGCATCAGAATACCACATGGTAGAATTGGATGAAGTAGGGACTTAATAATTTTTTTGAGAATGGGCCTTGAGAAAGGAACATGCCAAAAATGGGAACTACCAAAGGGTGACAAGGAACCACAACTATCGAGTGTGCCCAAAGCCAAAGATGAATTACTCTAAAATAACAAATGTGGATTTTAATCCATAGTTACTAGTGACTCACAAGGGTGTCGAATTGTAGATGAGAGAACCCAAAATTTTAGTACCCTAACCAATCAAGGAAAAATTAAAAAAATGGGATGAACGTGTGGAAACCTATAACTTTTAAAGGGTTGCCTACAAGGTCACCCATTCTTCCTCTATAGGAAAGGTCTTCATATTGAGAGCCTCAAAGGATCTATCTAGATCTATAATATCCATGAAGGAGATGTCTTTAATGCCTTGAATAAATGCTAAAATTTGGAACTCTATTTAGGCAAGAACTTGAATCTAACCCATGTTGGTAGAAAAATTAAAGGAAAGGAGTCCAATGCAGACTCGGATGTGACTTGATATTGAATAGAGTGTATATATATATATATATATATATATATATATATATATATATATATATATATATATATATATAGGACAACCAATATACTTAGATCAATTTTCACCGATAGTCCTTTTGGTTCAAGATCCAAGGCATTGGGAAGATACATGACTAAGTAATAAAACCATCTCAATTTAGGCCTTCGATAAACCATCATTCAAGACATGCATGATGTGTCCCTAGTAGATTTAAAGATTTTATCTTTTTGATGAGATCAAGTAAAAGACCAACATATCAAAGTTTGGGGATTTGGAAAATAGTTGGAGCATTTATATCTAGCTAGATCATGACTTTCTACTTTTGGCAAACTCTTGTCTTCTTATGTAGCTTGCTCAAAGTAGAATGATTTAGAGCCTATCTGGGCAAATCATAATATCTTACTCATAATAACCTATTCTGATTGGATCAAAAGCTTGGTGAAACGTATCTTGGAGATGATGGCTTATTGATTATCATGAGCAACATTTTCCTTTGATTCTCTCTCTCCTTTCTTTCTATTTTTGAAAGCATCTCTCGAGGACCTTAGATTTGAGACTTTTTTTTATCTTTATGAGAGATAAGACATTCCTTGAGACACTAAAAGGTATTTTTAGATTGATTAGGATTGACCATGTCAATTATTTATAATTACTACCTCTTAATGTAATAGGACTTTCTTTGCCTATTTTTTGCCTTGAATTTGTGTTTGACAAGTTGTGTAATATGGTATTGTGTGAAGGATAATCTTCCTCATTCATGGTCCTTATTTTCAAAATTTGTTTTAGGGATTTTCAATGTTGTTTATAGGTCTAGGTTAGTGTTCTATTCTAAACCTTTCCTACAAAATACTTATGCAAATTATCTTGATCTTAAGGTTGTGTGAGCCAGTACTATTCTTTTGTTGATCTAGTGTTGGTTCAAGCTTATGGGTGTTCCATTTTAATTTTGGTACATCATCTATTAAATTTATTAGGAGCCCTTACTCTCTTTTTAACCCTTTTCTCATGAAACATTAGGATTAGTTTTAGTTTTAGGTGAGCATCAAAGAGGAAGACGACCTACTCCATAGGTTTATCCCCAACATAGGTGACCCATAACCTAGGGTTGTTCCCATTGTTCAAAAAAGGTTTGAGCAAGGTGACCTAAACAATATCCCTACTCATCTTAGGGTGCAATTTTGGATGATAATAATTTATATCATGCCTGATGGGACTAAGGTCTAAAGCAAGTGAACATTTTTTGTGTTCTCTTAATCTAATCAGCCTTTGGAAGCACATCTACAAACATTAATGGTGACTTTGAGCTTTTAATTGGTTACAACAGTCTAATTAAGTCTTCAAGAAAACTTTATCTACATCTTATCTCCTTTTATGAGTCTCTATGATTAGATTTAAGGCATATTTCTACCCTCATCTAGTTGGTGAGCCTCATCACTAACCAAATGGAGCTTACCAACCATCTAATCATCCTTATCAGCCCCATTATAAGCATATATATCCTTCACACCATTGTACTTACCCCTCTAGCTAACCTCCTACTATCACATCCTTACTAGCACTTAAACCAAATATGTTGATATAAGAAGAAGTGATGATAAAATGGGATTGAGAGCTTGATGTTATCCCTTCTAATCTCATAAAAAGGATGAGGAATTTAGTTCAAAGGCTAAAAAGTGGATGGATGTTGGATAATAATTTTAGTATGGTGTTATCAATGATGATTTGTATGAGATGAAGATCTTGATCCAGTGGTGGATACATAGATTAGTAAAATGGGAAGGGTAGGAGAAATAGTTCAAGTAACCTCAACCTACCAACCTACTCTCACTTTAGAGAGATCTTATGATCGAGCTGTAGTTTCATGAAGATAAGCCTTTAGAGGTAGTTGATTTCTTAGGAGATGCCATGTTTGAACTTTTCAAACATGGTTATCAACTTATCTCTTCAACTACAAACATATCTCTACTTTCAAAGGTTGGAAATGAGCCCAAATGGCCTCGATAAGTCACAACATTAGACCCATATCTCTTAGAGGTCATCCCTATAGATATGTCAAAGGATATAGATCAAGCTGGTCCATATGTTCATGATTAGTAGTTCATAAAGGGATAAGGATTTGAGTCATTCTCAAAAAGTACATATACTTGGGAGTGTGATAATTGGGTTTTGAGTCCATGCTTCTAACCAACATAGCTAAAGTTATTAATAGAAAATATTTTAGGGGCCCCTATAGTCCAAATTAGAGAAAACATTGAATAAATAGACAAATATGTCTACATTGGAGACATGTTTTCTCATTATCATCTACTTGAATGTATGCCAGAGGAATCAATAACTAGGCATCTAAGCTCACACATCATGTATTCTTAAAGGCAAGGTGTTTTTGAGCCTAGTTCATCACAAGTAGGTAAAGTCAAAACCTTTCCATTTGATCTAGGGGAAGTACATGTAAATTGTTTACCTTGTATATAGATTAGAGTAGGTTTCATGCTTTTGTATAAGTTCTTGTGTGGACACTTTTTTAATAGGTTAGTTGTTTTTCTTTCCTCCATTTTCCTTCATGAATTTGAATTTATTGTTTTATTTTGGTCCTTGTGTTTCAAGAGGAAGTTCCAAAAGGAGGAATCCTTGCATATTATTCTTGATTAGCTCAATTAAAAGAGTGAATCCATGCCCAATAGATCAAACAAAGTGAAATGAACTAGGTTCTCAAGCATAGTAGACATGCTTCCCAAATAGTCTCTAAAGATGTTGGCCATATTTGGCCCACATACCAAGAATGCACCTAGTTACTAAAGATATTAAGTAAATTTTCCTAATTGATCAAATGGTTGAATAAGGTCTATGATGGAATGAGTGGATTAGAGAGACCACGAAGCTCATAAGCTTTAAAATCACTTTTGGTTCACTTGAACTATAATTTGTCAATTCTAAATACTGGTCCATAGTTGTAGAGACCCTTTGGAGTGCTCTGAATAAGCATAGAAGCTCATGGTATCCATTTAGTCCATTCACCATCTAGAAATTGTATAGACATTTGGATACAGTGTCAAAGAAGCTAAATAAGACATTCATGGTGCTAGATCTCGCATGTATAAATGAGTCAAGAATAAAAAATCATATGGGTCTATTAGTTTTGGAGCCTAGTTCATATGCACCAAGTTTAATCTCATGTGATATATGCAAAAAAATATATGCATGGTTAAAGTTGGATATTAACAAAAAATTTGCTAAGTTTTCATAGTTAGCCATTTTTTGGTAGACTGTCATCAAGATGCCATGCAAAGTCACATGAACTAGTCAAATTCAGCATTCTACATAAACATGTAGGAAGCCCAAATAGATGGTAAATCAAAAGGTTTGTTCCTTTAAACATTAGGTCCATTATTTGCAATTTTGATGCCCCTGTGATCTTTGGACTTTCAGTTATAAATTTTCAAATTTGTTTAATAAATGATAGATGTCTACATGAACGTTATTTTTTAAAACCTACAAAGAAACTGGTAGGATCCAAAATCCTTGGTGAGAACCTGAGGAAGAATGTATGGTTGACAAGTGACAAGTACATGGGATCTCAAATAAAGTTAAATGGTTAGTGGATCATAGGAACCAATGAGAAATTGAGCTCAGGGTGATGGGTCATAAAGGATCTATGATCCACATTCAATCAAACCTCAAAATTTGATGGAGTGAAATAAAGTCAAAGGGTCAACAATCCAAGGTGATCTTAAAAACCAATAAGAAAGGAGGTGAGATAATATGTTTGACAAAATTTTATAAAGAAAAATCAACCTAAATCGGCATGAAGAACCAAAAGACCTAAACTTGAGCCTGACTTGGGTTGGTAGAAAAATTAAAGGAAAAGAGCCCAATATAGACCCAAATGGGACTCAATATTGAATAGAGTACCATATATATATATATATATATATATATATATATATATATATATATATATATATATGAACACCAATATCTTTAGATGAGTTTTCATCTATAGTCCTTTTGGTTCAGGATCCAAGGCATTGGGCAGATACATGACTAGGTAAGAAAACCATCTCAATTCAGGCCCTCAACAAACAACAGTTCAAGATAGAAATTACATGTCTTTGGTAGATATTAATATTTTATTTTCTTGATGAGATCTATTAAAATACCAATAGATTAGAGCTTGTCGATTTGGAAAGTAGTTAGAGCATTTACTTTTGGTTGGATCATGACTTAGCACTTTTGTCAAACTCTTATCTTCTTGTGCAACATTCTTGAAATAGAATGATTTGGAGGCTGTATGGGAAAATCAAAAATATATTTCTCATAGTGATCTATTTTGATTGAACCAAAAGCCTAGTGAAACATCTTGTAGAGTTGACATCTCATTGATTATTATGAACAACGTGTTCCTCCCTTTCTCTCTCTCCTCTTCCCCTTATCCTATATTAACCCTTTCTTTTGAAAGCATCTCTTTGGCACTTCAAATTTGAGACTTTATTTTATCTTTCTAAGAGATAAAACATTCCTTGAGATACTGTAAAGTATCCTCACCTTGATTAGACTTCACCTTGCCAAGTATTTTTAATAACTACCTCTTAATATAATAGGACTTTCTTTGCCTATCTTTTTCCTTGAATTTATGTTTGACAAGTTGTACACTATGACATTGTGTGAAGGAGAATCTTCCTTTCTCATGGTCCTTATTTTTTAACTTTGTTTTAGGTATTTTCAATGTTTTTTACAAGTATAGGTTAGTGTTCTATTCTGAACCTCTCCTAAAAAATAATTATGCAAAATAACTTGATCTTAAGGTCGTGTGAGCTAGTACTATTCTTTTATTGATCTAGTATGGGTTTGAGATTATGAGAGTTCCCTTTTAAGTTTGGTGTATCAATTGTTAAATCTATTATGATCCCTTACTCTCTTTCTAACCCTTTTCCCACGAAGCATTTGGCTTAGTTTTCGATTTAGGTGAGCATTAAAGAGGAAGTCGGCCTACTCTAGAGGTTCAACCCCAACATAGGTGACCCATATCTTGGGATTATTCCCTTTGTTTGATCAGGGTTTGAGATACTAGACTTGAAAAATCTCCCTACTCAACTTAGGGTACATTTATGGTTGATAATAATAACCATGGAAACTTCTTATTTGGCAAGAACACTAATGTACACTATTGGAATTTTCTTTTGAGATATGTCCTAATAGATACTTTGAACATGCACATGATTGGAATTTTCTTTCAAGGTATCTCCTAGGATATGCCTCAAATGGATTTAGAATAAATTTTAAATTTATTTCAAAGGTCCTTGTAAGGGATTAGATATAACAATGACAACTTTTTATTTGGAAAAAACACTCATGCACAGTATTGGAATTTTCTTTGGAGATATCTTGTAGGAGATACCTTGAACATGCACATGATTAAAATTTTATTTCAAGGTATCTCCTAGGAGATACCTTGAAGGGCCTTGGAATACCATTCATGTTAATTGAAAATTTCCTTGTAAATGATTATATATAACCATGATAACTTTTTATTTAACAAGAACACTGATACACACTATTGTAATTTTCTCTTGTGATATCTCCTCAGAGATACCTTGAACATGCACATGATTCAAATTTTATTTCAACACATATCCTAGGAGATACCTTGAAGGTATTTGGAATACTTTAGATGTTGATATAAAAGGTCATTTTAAGGGTTTAGATATAACCATGACAACTTTTTATTTGGTCAGAACACTGATGCACACTATTGGAGTTTTCATTCAAGATATCTCCTAGGAGATAACTTGAACATGCACACAATTGTATTTTTATTTTAAGGTATCTCCTAATATATATCTTGAAGGGCCTTATAATACCTTACATTTTTATTACAAATGTCATTGCAAGGGATTAGATATAACATTTGAATTTTCTTTCCTAGGAGATACCTTGACCATGAACATGATTAGAATTTTTGTTCAATGTTTCTCTTAGGAGATACCTCGAAGGGAATTGGAATACCTTTCATGTTGATTTTAAATGTTGTAATACATTTTTATTACAAATGTCATTGCAAGGTATTAGATATAACATTTGAATTTTCTTTCCTAGGAGACACCTTGACCATGAACATGATTAGAATTTTTGTTCAAGGTGTCTCTTAGGAGATACCTCGAAGGGAATTGGAATACCTTTCATTTTGATTTTAAATTTTGTTGCAAGTGATTAGATATAACCATGAAAACTTTTTATTTTTTAAGAACACTAATTCACACTAATAGAATTTTCTTTTGAGATATCTCTTAGGAGATACCTTGAACATGCACACTATTAGAATTTTTTTTCAAGATATTTTAAATATCCTAAGAGATACTTCTAAGGGAATTGGAATACCTTCCATTTTGATAAAAAATTTTCATTCAAAGGATTAGATATAACCATGATAAATTTTTATTTGGTAAGAACACTGATGCACACTATTTGAATTTTCTTTCGAGATATGTCTTAGGAGATACCTTGAACATGCAGATGATTGAAATTTTATTTCAAGGTATATCCTAGGTTATAACTCAAAGATCCTTGGAATACCTTCCATGTTGATTGAGAAGGTCCTTGCAAGGGATTACATATAACCATGACAAATTTTTATTTGTCAAGAACACTAATGCACACTATTGGAATTTTCTCTCCTAAGAGATACCTTGAACATGCACATGATTGGAATTTTATTTCAAGGTATCTCATATGAGATAAATTTAGGGTCCTTGGAATACTTTACATGTTATTTGTAAATGTCCTTGCAAGGGATTTGATATAACCATGGCACTTTTTTATTTTTCAAGAGCCTTGATTTTAGCTCTGATTTCCTGCAAGAATGATGCATGGCACTCCTGCAACCAACTAAAATTAGAGGACTCCTCCCAAGAGCTTGACATGAATAGAAAGATGTCATGTGTTAGAGTACAAAAAATTCATCACTCTAAGCTACATTTTAAGATCCCTTGAGAATAATCAGAAGGTGCCATGTGTTAAAAGGTAGTAAACTTTAGCTTTAAAGCTAAAATTGATGGTGAATCAAAGGAAAATCAATGTTAAATTTGAATTATAATTAAATTGAATGTCAAAAGCAATAGATGAAAGCATCCCAAAACCTTAGATAATTCTAATGTTAGTCCAGATATGAATCAAATTTAAGTAGTCTGATTTTGACTGCATGTTATCTATTGGTATTTGTTATTGCAACATAACTTTATTTTATGCCCTACCTTACTCCCTCCTTTTAAAATTTTTAAACATGAATCACTTTATATTAATTATCATTGTGTATATCCATTTATTTTAAGATTTTGGGCTTATATTTTCAAATATAAATCAATTTACATCATAACAAATTTAACTAGATTATGTCACTGCCAAATTCCTGTTGTCCCTACAACAGGCTTTGCTTGCAGACTAAAAGGTCATAATATGTAACCACATAATATCTCCTGAAAAATGAGTGAAGCCCTAAGGTTTCACTACCATATTCCTATTATCCCTATAATTTTAGAAATGTTATTCTTCTATTCGCATTACATCCTTGACACAGACACACATCAACAATTTGTAAGGACCTAAGGATGAATCTAAATATTCTCAAGCTACTATTTATTATCATACACTTTTAGGTATTATTACTCCTCCAAATATTTAGGTGGTCAGTTTACTCAAGAAATACAAGTCAACTATATTTATTTACAATGGGAGTACACATAAATTCATCAATACTAACTTAACTACTCAATTGAACTATTTCATTCACCTAGTTTTAGAATTTCAAATCCTAATTACAAGTGGGCGTATAGTCAATTATTTTGGTAAATACTATAATATAAAGCTATGGGAGACTATCTATTATATTATATTATGTTTTCTATTATCATGAATGGGGCTAGCATTTTTTTTGAATTGTATTTGTTCAAAAATTTATGCATAATTGAGATGAATTTTGAGTAACTATTCTTGCTCGTTTATTAAGAAGGAATGACATTCAAACTGCATGATTTATTGGCTAAATCTACACAATTGGTTAGTTTTCACTAGATGATTAATAAGATGATCAAAAAATGTGCAAAGCAATTATTGCATGACTATTTTCCATATAATTTAAACCAAACAAGGAGTATACTCATATTGAATTACAACTAGTGGAGTCTACCCATTTTTGTCTATTGCACCACTTAACTCCTTTGACCTCTTTTCCTTTTAGACGATCAACTAACTCCCAAGTCTGATTTATCTCTATGGTAGAAAAAATAGAATGTGTAGGCCCAAGTGGACAATAACAAACAAGACTAAGTAAAACAAAATATTTAGATAATGGGGATAGTCTAGACCAAACAATAGTGCTAGAAATGCTTTGAATAAACATGCAAGAATTGATGAAATAGGGGAGGGAAAAGTTATAGAAATAAAACATAGAATTTGTATATATTAAATTCACCTAAAATACTATTAAAACTTATTTATAATGCATAGACTTATACAACTATAGCTAGTCAAAAGACTCATAATAACAAAATTGTACATGTACACCTATTCACAAGACTCATAATAATAGAATTTCCATGTTCCATGCTTTAAATTTTCCATATTGGGCTTCAAATTTTCCATGTTGGGCTTCAAATTTTCTATGCTAGGCTTCAAATTTTCCATGCTAGTCTTCAAAATCTAATTTTCATCATCAAAATTTTTAGTTTCCAATCTTCAAATAGTAGAATCTCTAGCTCCACAATGATGTCATGACTATTATCACAATTTCCTTAAAATTAAGACTCTTTCATATGTGAAAAAATATACTTCCTGAAAGAGTAATTACTAAATATAAAATACAATCCCTAGAAAGAATAAAATCACCATTAATCCTATGGAGTGAAGGTTCATTACGTAAAAAAGAACCCTACCATTATGGTAGGATGATATTCATGTGTATTTTGATATCGATCCCTAAATAAGCCAAATTTAGTTTAAACTCAATTGTCATTTTATTTGATGTTTTGGTGTTTACAATTGGATAATGAAACTAATGTTGAAACATGTTAAATAGTCTGTAGTCTATTTATATGTTAAAAAATAGGTCACTCCCAAATGATGACATTCCATTCAAGAATGAACCCTTTATTAAATTTTAAAATATACCATCATTGACACCTTCGTACAATATGAATCATTGAAATGTCACCATTTTAATCTATATCACATTAATTTAACATGATCTTGACATTGACCTAGGCACATGATTAATTGATCAAATAGCACCATATTAATATCACATTAATTTCACATGCTCAGAGAGTAATTAACAAGGAGTTATTTCTTATGATATGACTATTAGATATTTTTTCCACTAATGAGGATACTCAAATAGGATTTTGACATCCAATGGGAACATAAAATATTTTAATTATCTTAAATTATTAATTTTGAGATAATTTCCGTAGATAGAGAGGAGAAGCTTGGAGCTCTAAAATGGGGAGATGAAGAGTCATCCTCTATTAATGGTGATTAAAGATTACTCATTACAATTTGCCTTTGTCACATTTGCCTCCTTAGTTCCTATTATTTATATCTTATTTTATGTTAGATGTGGTATTTAATTTTTTCTTTCACATTTTTTTTGTGTTTTTGGTTTGGTTTGTGTTGTGTTTGCTTCATTAGTGTCTCTGTTGTCTGAGCTGGGGCACATGACTACCATGCACATCCTTCCTAGGACATCATTCCCGCTACCATTAGAGAGTGTAAAAGGGCATGTATTAATTGAAGTTGTTTATGTAAAGCCTTGGATTTGATGGGTTTGAATGTGTAGAGAAAGGGAAGAATGGTCATTTTAATGAATCAATTGATGATGCACGGGGTGATAAGGGCTATAATATTAAGAGAAACTACACAAAATTAACTCAGGTGGAAGTTAAAGTGACTGTAGATCCAAAAAGACTCTTTAGTAAGATTTTATGATAGGATTAAGTGGAAAAACACTCACAAGGAGTAGAGTTTGTGGTGCGCATGGAAGACTTTGGTGATCAGTAGTATAGGGAAGACCAAATCAATAAGTTCTCTAGCCCTTCAAAGACCCTAAAATTTAATCTAATTATTTCCATGGAATTTGAGTTGCATCAAGAGGAAATTAAGATTTAAAATGTAGAGATTTTATTTTTTTGCTTAAACAAGAATGCACTCCCCTTTAGGAATTTATTTGATAATTGGTTAAATTCTATTTGGGGCAAAAGACAAGGTTTTTATATTAATTTTTTCAAGATGATATAGATAGGGATTTTCATGATTTTTTTTTAAAAATATAATATGAAATGTACATTAAGGGGTCAAGGAGATTTAAAGATCTCTACTCCCATGAAGGATGGGCTTCTTGGTCAGGTCCCAAAGATAGATTTTAGTTCTTAGATTCTCAATGAAGAACATTCACCTTGCTCCAAATAACTCTGAAGGGGAAAATTAGGATGGTTTTCATGAAAGATGAGGGTGAGTTTTGGGGTAGTGTGAATTGGAAAAAAGGACCACCTCTACTTGAGTATACATCTCAAATGCTTTACAAGAAAATTTCTTTCTCTAATGCCCCCTACCTCACCCTCAATTGTATTTGGTATTTGATAGATCCTTTGCATGTTTGGTCTTTTAGGTTTGATGTGATTTGGACCTCTTATCTTGAACCTTATAATTCTTATTTTGGCTAGTTACTAATGTATGAGAAGCTATTATTGGTGTTATTTTAAACAATTATGGTCTTGTTAATCCTCTTTTTTCTTTTTGTAGTGATGTTGAATATGTTGAGCATGTTTTCTTTTCCTTTCCTTATGTTGCTAAATTATGGTAGTATTGTCTTAAACCTTAGAATGCTATCTTTAGTTGTGACATTGGTTGGTTAAACATTGAATTTGGCTATGATTATCCTAAGTTTAGAGTCCACCCTTTTTCACAAATTTTGGCTTGTTTTCTCTACTAAAATTATATATTTTTTATTGAAGCAAAGGAACCTGGAGGTGTTCCAAAGTAAGGCTAGAGTGGTTACTAACTTCACAATTAAAGTCATCCTTCATGTTTTGTCCCTGTAGTTCCATAGGATCAGCTCAATAAGTTCCTCAGGATAGGTCTCCTCAAGTTTACATCAAACTACTTGCTTTATTCAAGAGGATACCCCAGACTGGTCCTGCATCCTAATGGGGTTGTGTCTCACTTGATAGTAGTAGAAGTTAAGATTTTTGAGTTTGAATGGGACTATATTAAAGATGCATATTTTAATTAGGTTGATAATCTAGTGCAACAAATGAGACTATGTTATATGATTTACATATTGAAGAACCTAGAAAATGTATTATCAAAGAATCCAAATAAAATTTTAATCTGTTAAACTTGAATCTCTTTCTAGAAGTGGGGGATGACAGTGCATTACCATACACACTCATCTTGGGCACCTATTCTAGATATGTATTTCCACGGTGTGCAAGAAGAGGTATAGAAGCAGATAGATGATAACATCAACAATTTTTATGTCAAGCTAGAGAGGATAATCAAAGGTGAAGGCTTGATAGACGTAAAAAATGTCCTTAACTATGTGAAGTAGAATAACATGAAAGGACTTTTGGATAAATTCAACCACTACCCTGCTAAGTAGGCCTCATGACAAAAATTAGCTGGGACCTGTTAGCGATAAAAGCTCTTCTAAGGCCTAAATTAACTTACTCAAATGAAAGATGTGATGGTAAAGGTGTTGATTTTAGTAGAACACTGGACTCGTAGGTTTGAATCCCACCACATTTGGGGTGGCCCATGTTTTATGGATGGTGTTTAAATCTATTTTACTATTGATACATTTGGTTTTTATTTCTTGGGATACTTGTTTGGAGCCATTTTTGTTGATATTATTCATATTTATTTTCTAGACTATCTACTTAGAGATATTTTTATATTGAACCATTGATTATTATGTCTGATAATGGAGGATGCCCCACAATTGCTTTTTATCTCTACTAGATACTTTGTATATTTTTGGCATCTTTGATGCATATATTAGTAATTGATATTCAATATAAAAAGAGTATTAATTTATATTAACATGTAAATAATGTTAAGAGAATCTCACCATGTCCAATTTAATCTCATGAATTAAAAATATATATTTAATTACTTATCAATGCTATAATTACTTTGTTTAAATTATCTGGTCCTTAATCTCACCATATTCCAAGTGGAAAGAGCATTTAGACATCAATGGGTCTTTGTCAGATTATAAGTTGGTCCTTTTGGTTAGTCTGGGTGATTATCTATATTTTCTTAAATTTGAAACTATTAAATATATTAGTTATTAAGATTATTTGATTATAATTATAAAAAATGTCATCTTAAATCATCTTAGCATTCATCATTTAGGTCCCTATTAGTTTTACACACACAATAAGTAATAAATAAATAATAATCAATAACAATAAGCACTAAAAAACCCTAGTAATTTTCATCATTTCATTGCTTCAGCCATCATTTTATATTATCTTATGTTTTCTATTATCATGGATGGGGCTAACATTTTTTTGGGATTGTAATGGCTCACCACTTTATGCATAATTGAGATGAAATTTGAGTAACTATTCATGCCCATTAATTTATAAAGAAGGACATTTGAGCTACATGGTTTATTAGATAAATCTATGTAATTGGTTAGTTTTCACCAAATGATGAAGATGATGAAATAAGGTACAAAGCAATTATTGTGTGATTATTTTCCATATAATTTAAACCATATAAGGAGTCTACCCATATTTAATTACAACTAGACCTCGAGTATACCGATTTTTGTCTTATACACCCACTTTACTCCTTTGACCTCTTTTCCTTTTGTACCAACCTTTACAATAGGGCTCACTACTACCTAGGCTGACCCAGGGCCTCCTTGAACACACCTTAAAAATTATACTATTTTTTTATTAAGAATTGATTAAAGTATATATAGGCAAAGTATTTAAAATTATATTTATTGTATTATTTTATAAAATTTTAGTTTTACAATTTGAAAACCTTGTTTGATCAAACAATAGTCATATTCATGTTCCTTCAGTAGAAGGCTCACTGACATCATAGTTGGGTGCACTCCAATAGGGCCAAAAATATTACAATAATATGAATCTTAGTGATTTCATAACATAAAGTGCTAAACAATGAATAAAAGGGCCAATTCAACACAAATAAATCACACATTTTAGATAAAGTAAAAAAATATATTGAACATGTTCCAAATATGGTAGTAGTTGTTGAAGAGTGTTTTTGAGAACCAAAATTTTAGGAAAATGTAGAATATGGAGATAATAAGAAAGAAGAACAAGGTGTTTCTAAAAAATAAGTTGAGTTTACTATGGGGGTAATAAAAAAAAACCTATAATTCTCTCTTACAAAAGATAAAAGAGGGAGTGAAGAAAGGCCATGAATTTGAAAGCTCAGGTTCAGACAAAGAGATGCATATAAAGTTAAATGTAGAAATTATGAATCATGATATGCAATTGGTTATGGTAAACTTGGAAGGAGTGTGGAAAGAGGTAAAAAATAAAAAAGGTAAAAAGGGCAAGACAATCAATCTTTTAGACTATCTTCCCACCAAATGATGGATTTAATGTTATTGTTAGTAATCAGGTATCTGAAAGAACTATTATTAATTCTTTTTTAGGCTTTTGGTTGTTTGGTATATTTGGTTCTTGTTTAGCCATGGCATTTTTGCTTGGATTTTTTGGTTATTTTTTAAAACTTTATGTATTTAATAGAGGGAAAGGGACCCATAGAACCCTTGTATATATATAACACCATTAAGATTAAATACTTGAAAATAAGGATCTACAAAAATGACAGTAACTAATATGGTCAATTTGTTGGACACTCTACAACCTACTCTATTCCATTCTATTAGTTTTATACAATGTATGTTCATAAAAACTAATAAAATGTAAGAATAGGAATATATATGGTCAGATATGTTCAGTAATTTTTGTTCCTATTAAAAATGTGTGAAAATTATACGGACCTCATTTTTTAATGTAAATTTAAATTTCAAATTCATTAGGGACTCCCGTGTATTGTCTTATGTTGATCCAAATTATGGTTTTTGTGCCTTAGATTTTGTTTGAATTGAGCATTTATACCTTTGCCTTTCATGATTTCACAGAATCTTCAAATGTATCATGTCTTGATTATATGGTGTCATCATGGAATCTCCATGGCATCTAGCTCATTAATATTTAAAAGTGATGGTTGACCTTTGAAAAAATCCTCTTCACCTTACACCATCATATTTCCTTGTACATATCAATGTAGGTCATTGATCTTGATTTGAGGGATCAAATGCCTTTGGTTGTCTTGTGATACGCCTCATGAATGTGATACTTGTCACCATCATGTTTGTTCTAGCTTCATCAGATGCCATTGGATCTTACTTGCCCTGATGAATGGACTCCTTTTGAACTTGATCTAAAGGATTATGTCCTTTGCTCCACATACCATTGATTAAAATGTGTATGCTTAACCATGTACCATCAATCTCTATGAAGATGCTCAAGCTTTAATTCATGTCCCTTGGTTTTGACAGTTGTCATTTCCACACTTGATCTAAGTTATTTTGACTTTTCAACTTTGATCATGCCCCATACGGTTATCCTTCATGTTTCTTTCAAGAGGGGTCAAAACCATAAAGTGGTCCCATGGGAGGGGGGCTCCTAAATTTTCATAGTAGGTAGTGCAGAGGGAATTTAGGAGTATATATAGAAAAAGTGGTATCATGGAATAAATTTTTTGAGTGTGTGCTACTATTTTATATGACATAATATTTAAAATTATTATATTTTTATTTATAATTAAATTTTAAATAAATTTTATCAACTCATATATTTACAACTCATAGAATATCTTCCCATAAAATAGAAGCACATATGAATAAATCTAGCCCCCTTTTTTCACCCCCTTAAACTTCCTAAAAAATAGTCAGTTCCTCAATTTTAAGAAATGATTCTAAATTTTATTTATACCATGCATTTCATTTTTCATGGGGCCACCTGCTCATTAAAAATACGAGTAACTACTCCCTCCATGGGACCCCTACTTATAAACACCACCATAATTGGTTTATATCAAATAATTCTCCTAATATAATTTATGTTTCAGTGCATAAAGCACTATAGGATCTGCATTAGTGTGGTCGAGTAGCAGTGTGATTTATACCATCTCCATATCCACTCTCATAAGCATCAATATGTTACAAGAGGGTGTCAGTAAGAGTGTTATGTGCATGTAAACTATCAATCTCTACACATCCTTCATTGTATAGGATTTTGTCTTAGGATAAAGTGGTTATTTGATAGATATTCTCATAGGTTGATTAGGTACTGATATGCATCCAACCCATCCTATTGAAATCCTTTTTATTGGCCCTAAAAACTCATAAGAATAAAATTAATAAAGAATTTCATTCTGGATATTAAACTTGCATTAAATTTTACTCAAAAAATATAAAGGAACCTCATTTTTATTAGAAAGTAGGACATCATAACCATCCACCATTAGTCCCAAAAATTCTTTCTCATCAATGAATGGTGGCAGTAGTGGATTGGGAAATGTTTGAATTGCATTAGAAGTGGCACATTGGTTTTTGGATCACTAAATAATGAGATTTTTTTGTTTATTTTATTTTTTATCTCTCAAAATAACCACTAATAATTTTAAATTATCATACTATATGAATTACATCTATCTCTATAAGATTCCCATCTATCAATTTGACATGTTACCATTTAATCAAATTCACCTATAGTAAGGTAGGGGTCCCATGCTAGTCGAGGATTACTTGAGGGCATGTTACTGAGAAATTGTAGGATTATTTTCCCTAATTTTTAATCTTAAATTCTTTTAAAAATTTTTAAATATACATTGCTCAAAAAAATTATGAATATTTTACATAAAAAAAAGTTATTTGAAAATAAATAAATAAATATGATTGGATACAAAACTATAGTTGGAAATAGTGAATTCATATTATATGAAATAAAGAATTTCTAAAATTATACTAAAAAATAGAAAATAACTATAAATACATGAAGACATACATCTTAGTAACTATGAATTAAAAAAAATTTCCAAAAAGGTCACGGTATACATAGAGTCAAAAATGCCAAGTAGTGAGTTTTTAACATTATATTACAAAAAATTACAGCTGAATGTAGGTGTGTGAAATGCATAATAGTAAATATGCATAAAAAAAAATGGAAACAAGGCTATGGTATACAAGAGTTAAAAATTTCAACTATTCTTATCCACAGAAACTAATGAACACATCTCCAGCTCACTTTGTGGCATGTGCAGTCAAAAATACCAAAAAACACATCTCATAATTAAACTTCAAAATTAAAGTTATTGGTCTTAATAAATTGGAGAAATAAACCAAAAGATTTGAGTGGAGAAATAAAATCACCAAGATGAATATTCATTATTAGTTTAGCTTAATTTTAATATGTTTAAAAGAAGAATTACGTATCATTAATTTAAATTGCAGCTCAAAAGCTCTGATGGTTAACTAAAATTTGATGGTCATTTTGTAAAGTAGAATAGACTCTATTTATATGTATAATTGGTATGTAATTTGACAATTTTTATAATTTTTATAACCAAGTTATAACATATAAAAAATCAATTCATTCATATTACTTGAAATTAATTGATTGTCTATCTGCTTTACTGCCAACTGCCCCATGCCAAGTGTCATTTGCAACATCAAATTTAATGCTTGTGATACATGATTTCAACTTCATGATACATGATTATAGATTTTAATTTAATTCCTACCAAACATTGATGTTTGATATATTTTATTTTCAAATTAATCTACCTCATCTACCACGCACATAGTGAAACATCATAGAGTTTTCAATCTGTAGCTATGATTGTAGTTTCAACCTTGTAATGTTAAATGAAGTAGAAACCTAACCTGCCTATTTCTGAATGCAAATTCACCTTGAGATTAGTCAAGTCAAATTTAATGCACATGACAAGTATTGCAAATTCAAACCTAGACCAAAGAGTTAAAGCATGAGCATGTTCCTAAGATCTATGGTCAACGTGAACCTAACATAATTGATTGAATGATGTGTGTAATGTTGAATATGGATCTCTACAAGGGTGACAAGTGTCACCATCATGAGATCCAAATATAAAGATCAAATTATGCATGAGATAAGTGTCTTCAAGTAATATAGAATTTCATGTTGGTTTGTACAAGGACAATTTGGGTATCAACTTCTTGCATAGACAAAATGAGTCATTTTTTATGCTTCAGGATCTATTCGAATAATTCAATCTTGATTTATATTTCTCTATTGTCCACAAAATTTGCCTCCTATGAATATAATTATGATAACATCGAAGATTATAGTGAAGTTTTGTGCCAACATACAACCACAATATCCATAGGTTAGAACTTTGTAACATAGTCAATTAAATTATGTCAAGATCAAATAGAATCAAACAAATGTTCCTTTGACCTATTACCACATACCCATACATAAGATCATACCTATGTGCATGACTATAAACGATTTTATTATTTTTATTCACCATAAGAAGCTAGTAATGGTGAAAATATTTCATCAAATGCATAATAAATAGTTTTATATTATCTTCATTATAATAATTCTCTTACCTCTCATGAAAATCATGTCATTCTTCATGAGATCTGTGAAGTCTTTGAATACACAATATCCTTCCCTTTATTGATAGGTTTTTAAAATTAACATACAATCCAACTACATACATATACAGGCCAGAGACCTTTATTCACTTTTAATAATTTTGTACCATGTGTGTCAATGTCCTTGATAATTAATTGAGAATACAACCTATCAATTATGTTGGATTGTCACTTCTAAATATTCTCAACCTACTATGTCAAGCATACATATAAAAATATTATGATATATATTATATGCCAATTATATTTATTTAATAACTAATATAATTTGTGTGTTGGGGGGGTGGGGGTTATGTGAAGAGAAAGAGTGTAAATTGACAATTAAACCTACTAGTTACTCCAAACCCATGAAAATGTCAAAATAAGTTCATATAAAATAATTATGGGTATAAACTTACTGGGATCTGAATCATCATACAAATTAAGCTTTAGTCTACAATGGCATTCATTCTTCATGTAAAGAGATAACATATTAGCAAAATATCTACATCAAAATTACAACTCTATTGATTTTGATTAGGGGGCATCTATATTCACTAGATAGGGAGCTTAGTTCTAGATGATCAGGTTTTATCTTAGTGATTGCAATATAGAAATTTCTTTTTTTACAATGGTGCTAAAAAATTAGAAGCGATCAAGAAGAATTTTAGGTTTAGAAATATGATAAAAATTTGAATTGGACATATAATATGTTCAAAGGACACCATATATTCCAATATGTATGACTAATATTATAACAACACCACAAATATTTCTCCTAATAACTAATAATGTCACATATTCAAAAAATGTGGATGAAACTCCACTTATTATGCAAGAGCCTAATAATTATTTGTAAATCATTATCATCAGTTCTAAAGTTCCATGATGATAATTTTACTTATATTTATATATTTAAACTTCTATAAGTTTCATTGTACTATGATCTTGTAGTGGATTATAAAATCTATAAGTGGAAAGTGTATATATATAAATACTATATATAGACTTATTAAAGTGTTCTGAGGTAGACTTATTATGCCCTTACATAGCCATAATTTAGATAAGCACACAAAATCATTTACAAAGAGGTCTTTGAGTTATTAGGTATGATTTTATGTCACTTATTTAATTACCATTTTGGAGTCAAATTCATCTCCAAATATTAGTTTATAAGTTCAAAAAAGGTGACTCGCCCTCATAGATATTTGAATTGGTGAATTAAATTATATCAAAGGTATTCCTAAGGGGTCTAAAAATTAAGGAGTCAAATCTCTATTAGACAATTCACTTATGTTACATCTTCAAAAAATGTGGATGAAGCTCCACTTATTATGCAAGAGCCCATTATTTTTAAATCATTAGCACATTGAATCTCTACGTCAAAATTACAACTCCTTTGGTTTTGATCAGGAGGCATCTATATTCCTTAGATAAGGAGCTTAGTTGTGGATGATCAGGTTTTGTCTTAGTGATTGCAATGGATAGATTGCTTTTGTTACAATGGTGCTAAGAAAATTAGAAGTGACCAAGAAGAATTCCAAGTTTAGAAATATGATAAAAATTTGAAGTGGACATATATGTTCGAAAGACACCATCTATTCCAATGTTCATGCCTACTATTATACCACCACCACCACTTGTTTCTCCTAACAATTAATAATGTTACATCTTCAAAAAATGTGGATAAAACTCCATTTATTATGCAAGAGCCTAAAAATTATTTCTAAATCATTACCATTGGTTCCAAAGTTTCATGATGATAATTTTACTTCTATTTCCATATTTCAACTTATATTATTTTCATTATACTATAGTATTGTAGCAGATTATTGAACATTTTTCAATTCTGATGATCCCCTAAATGTGATCCAAAACCCATCGTAGGAGACCCATCAAGTGTAATTTATCACAATGAGTTTGTTGTTATTTTATTTCCCTAAATTATACAAATCTACATTTAAATACAATCTATAAATAGAAAGTCTATATATAGAAATACTATATATAGACTTATTAAAGTGTTCAGAGGTAGATTACTTATGCCTTCACATAACCGTAATTTAAATAAGTGCACAAAATCCTTTTCCAAGAGGTCTTTAAGTTACTAGGTATGGTTTTATGTCACTTATTTTAATTACCATTTTTGGGTCGAATTCATTTCCAAATATTAGTTTGTATGCTCAAGAAAGGTAACTCCCCCTCACAAATATTTGAATTGATGAATTAAATTATCTCAAAGGTATTGTTCGGGGGGTGTAAAAATTGAGTCAAATCCCTAGTAGACAATTTGCCTATGTTACATCTTCAAAAAATGTGGATGAAACTCCACTTATTATGTAAGAGCCTATTATTTCACAATCATTAGCACATTGAATCTCTACATCAAAATTGTAACTCCCTTGGTTTTGATCAAGGGACATATGTATTCACTAGATAAAGAGCTCACTTATGGGTGATCATATTTTATTTTGGTGATTTGAATGGATAAATTACTTTTGTTAAAATAGTGTTAAAATTTTAGAAGTGACCAAGAAGAATTTTAGGTTTAAAAATATGATAAAAATTTAAGTGGATATATATATGGTTGAAACACCACTTATTATGCAAGAGCCTAATAATTATTTTTAAATCATTACCATTGGTTCTAAATTTCCATGATGATAATTTTACTTCTATTTTCATATTTGAAATTCCATAATTTTCATTGTACTATGTTCTTGTAGCATATTATTGAACATTTTCTAATTTTGATGATCCCCTAGATGTGATCCAAAACCCATGGTAGGAAATCCAATAAGTGTAATTTGTTGCGATGTGTCTATTGATATTTTATTGGAATGAAATTCCTTAAATTATATAAATATACATTTAGATACAATCTATAAATGGGAAGTCTATATATAAAAATACTATAAATAGACTTATTAAAGTGTTTTGAGGTAGATCGATTATGCCCTCACATAACCATAATTTAGATAAGCACACAAAATACTTTCCCAAGAGGTCTTTGAGTTACTAGGTATGTTTTTTGACACTTATTTTAATTATCATTTTGGGGTTGAATTCATCTCCAAATATTAGTTTGTAAATTCAAGATAGGTGACTCACTATCATAGGTATTTGAATTGGTGAATTAAATTATCTCAAAGGTATTTTGGGGAGGGGGAAGGCTAAAAATAATGGAGTCAAATTCCTATTAGAAAATTGACTTATGTTATATATTCAAAAAACATGGATGAAACTCCACTTATTATGCAAGAGCCTATTATTTCTAAATCATTACCACATTGAATCTCTCTGTCAAAATTGCAATTCTTTTGGTTTCGATCAGGGGCATCTCTATTAACTCGATAAGGAGATCAATTATGGGTGATCAGGTTTTGTTTTGGTAATTGCAATGGATAATTTTTTTTTGACGATGGCACTAAAAAATTCTAAGTGACTAAGAAGATTTTTAGATTTAGAAATATGATAAAATATTGAATTAGTCATATATGTTTGAAAGACACCATCTATTCAATTATGCATACCTAATATTATACCACCACTATAGACACCTAAATTTGATCACCAATGGTATTTTATTTGAATTTAGACCAATTCTTACCATATATTGACTATTTACCCTAAGAATTATTAAATGTCTAAAAATTGTATTTACAAACATGTAATAAATCAATTTAGCCTATTAATCAATTAAAATTGAACAAATACACCATAAATTAATTCAAAATCATTAAAAAATGTCAAAAATCCTAAAAAGGGTTAATTAGTGCCAAATATTAAGCCAATCCTAATCAAATCCTAATTGAATTAATCCATGAGAAATTAAATCAATTATCAAAAAAGAAAATTCAAATATCAAGATCATTTTAAAAGTTAGTAATTACCTTTTATGAATTGTCACTTTTAGAAAATATCAAAAAAATATCCTAAGAATATGCCAAACACACCTTTCAAACTCAACAAAGATTAATAAACTCAACCAAAATTTCAATTTAACCCATTCCAAGTGATTTTGAAGCTTATAAAAGTAAGCCTAGAGCTCTTCATTTAGAGAGCATGAAACATAGTAGAGTTACAATGTTGGAGTTGATCCATAAGGCAAATGCATAGTGTTATAATTCCAAAATCAAGCCAAGAAAAGCCAATAATGGTACCTAAAATAATGGAGATAGACAAGCCCCATTGATGAAGACCTTCTAATCATAATCCAAGCAAGCCAGTGAAGAAATCATTTGGAGCTCTCAAAGAAGGTAAAGATTATTGTTCTTTGCATTTTGGTTGGTTTTCAATTATTATTTTTTCATTAAATTCCATATAATATGTAGGCATAGATATGTTAGTATGTTAGTGTGTTGATTGCATGGTTTTACTGACTATGACTTTATTTAACCTCCTCTCTTTGTCAAATTCCTTGATCACAAAGGGCACATCTGATGGGACACAATTGTGCACCTCACATATTTGAATAAAAATGACTATTAAAATGGCTCTTATTTTTAATCTGTTTAATTTTTTTTTTAAAAATTTGATAGGTTTTTTTAAATGGTTTCATACAAATTCTCTCAAATTTTCATTAAAATTTGATTTGTAGTTTAGAAGTTATGACTCTTTTAGTGGTTGTCACTTTTTATTTTCTATTTTTCTATTTTTTGTTATTCACTGTTTTGACCTGAAGTTTTGTAGAGAGGTGAATCTTGAACCTATAAATAACTATAAATATTTTTGTGACAAAATTATATACATTGTAAAATTTATTATTAAAATAATAAATTCAAGTTTTTATGTTTTATGTGTTCGATTTTATTTGTTTTAACCTTCTAACTTGTTGTTTACATGTTTCATAGGTTTAATTTTTTTTTTAGATTTTTTGAGATTGTTATTGATATTTTTTCTAGATTTTTCGTAACCTAAGATGTTTATCTTTTGTGATTATGCCTGTGGGTCAATAAGTCATCCAAACCCAAGAGCATACTTTTCATGTTTGCTTGATTCATTTGAAAAAATGCTTTTAAGCAAGGGGTTATAATCTAACATTTGCAGGTTGAAAGGTTTATTTAAAGAATAATTTTCATGTTTTTGACTAATCACACATATTATTTTGGTATTTTAAAAATAATTAATCAAATTTCAAACATTTCATTTTGGATCTAAAATGAACTTGCTAACTCTTACACATTTGGACTTAAGTACTTTTAATGAACATGGTTGCATTTTTTTTTTGCTTAGTTTGTGTTTATACATGTTATTTCAAATTCATTATGAAAATTAATCCAAACATTTCAATTAGTGCATAACAAAGAACCTAATCAAGTCTAAAATTGTTTCAAACTTGCTCACATCATCTTTTGGGTATCTAAAAATCATTTTTTATACCTTAGATGCTTTTTCAAGTTTTTACATGTTTCTAATCAAAATCAAGGGGACAAAATTCACAAAAAAATTATTTTTGGTGCCTTAAAATGAACTTATCATCATATTAGTTTACATTCTTTTTTGAGTAAGTTCATTTTCATATAAATTGTTTGATGATTGTTTGTTTAGCAAAAAGAAATTACCCTATTTCAAAGGAATAAAATAGATGTTATGAAGGCTATCTTCAAGACCCACATGGCTTGGGTGATTTAGAAATAATCATAAAGATATTTTATTTAATTTTTATTTCATTTCATATTAGCTTTTGAGGGATACTTCATTGCCTTCCATAAGTTTTATAGGGAAGCCTTGACTTAGGAATTCACCTCTCGACATTATCTTCAACCCCTCTCTACAGGGGGGTACATAAATTGGGATCCCCTTACGAGGATGATGGTTTGAGTTTTTAAACTATCTCTGTTAGTAGAGGCTAAGCCTAGGACATTTAAACTTATTAAACATCATATTACCCTAAGTGACTGATGAATGTAGTGGTTATGAAAAGGGCAAGACCTTTTTATAACAAGCCATATGACATGGATCCAAATGATTTGATACTTCTCTTGTTTATTGAAATGAAATTCAATAGACATGAGATCCATAAAGAAGATTGAAAACTAATTAGTTTTAGTCAACCCTATTTTACCACATATTTGATAGGATTTGGGGTGATTTACTTAATTATATTTTGTTATTTTCTTGCTTGATATTTTTTAGACTAAAATTAATGTGTTTTGTTTATAGCCATGTCAAAAGTAATTTGTTTATATGCCACTCTTTTGTTTAAAAAGGTGTTATACTGACCATTTTATAACACACTTATGCTTTGCGATTTTTTCTAAACTTGTTTGTGTATGTGTCACTTGAATGAAATAGGTACCATTATGATGATCAAATCATTATCAAGTTTATTCCTTTTGAATCTTTGAAACAAAAAATTAATCACATCATTAGATCACACCTACACCATTATGATACTCAATTTGTTTCAAGACTTGTTTACCTTGTATCAAAAACCATTGTTTCAAACCATGTGACATATGCCATTTAGACCTTATTCATTTGCCATAATGTTGTCTAATGTTGTCTATCTTGTTTGGCTAAATCCTAGTCTTCAACATTGAGTTTAAAATTAAATTTTTCAAGTTTGAATCCAAATATTGATTAATTTCTATTTAGGCCTCGCTTTGTAGGGAATACTACATAAGTATTTCTCTTTTATGTTGCGTAACTTCGATTAATTGATTACCCAAATTTGAAAACTATTGCTTTTTTGTTCAAAAAACTTTTTTTTCATCGCTTGTTTGTTCACAAATCCTATCTTCATCATTTTTTGTGCGTTTATTTGGGAGAACATATCCTTTCTTCAAAAAAAAAATTCCTTATGGATTATTACAATTGATCATGTTTATGTTTGATTTCATATGCCAAGTCTATGTCAAAGTTTTCCCAAACTTGTTAGATTAAATCAAATCACATAAATATTTTGTTTCAAGCCTAGACTTTGATGCCATTTGAATAAAATTCCTAACATATCTTGTTTGATCCTAGCTTTTGACTCCATGTTTGGACAAAAAACCTAGTGACTCTTTTTCCTTTCTAGTTTAGACCTTGTTTTAAACACTTTGGCCTAGATTTTGACATGCTAGTTTTTATTCAGATGTTTGACATTTTGTGTGTATGACATTTGAAATTAGGAATTTAACTTTAGACTATTTTGTTTTAAGTCTTAGGATAAAGCATTTTGGATATACCTCTCCATGTTCAACCATTTTGGAAATACAGTTCCACCCCCTTTTTGACCAAGTTAGACTTAGTTTAAACCATTTGTCTTTTAGACATAGTTTTTTAGAGTTTGTATAAATCTAAGTATTTTATTTTGGAATTTTTATTATTGATGCAGATATGTCTAGCTACACTTCTAGTGGAGTCATATAAAATACAAGTTATGATAGAATGACTGCACAAATTGATTATAACTAAATGCCTGCTTACGATCCAACTTGAGACCTTGATTAGTATGAAGAGGTTTGTGAGGATGAATTTTTTAAAGACGTAACTAAAGATAATGTTGTTTGGGATACATATCCATACCTTATTTATAATAATTAGTACATGGAACACATTTAAGAATAAAATTATAATCTAACTCTAGATTGGGATGATATGGTTTATCTAGAAGATTTGGATGCTTTGGCTTGTGTGAGAGACCATGCTGCATGGAATCCTTTCATTATCTGATCATTTACTATCAATAACCCTCCTTTAGACTATATGAGATACTAAGATCCACAATATCAAAGGAATACCATTACCATTCTAAGACCTCATCCTTTGGCTTGTATGAGTAATTAAACTCCATGATGCCCTAGACTTATCCTTCCATGACCTCATCCTTTAGATCAAGTGAGAAATAAATATTTATGATGCCATATAATTATCCTTATAGGACCTCATCCTTTGGCTTGTATGATAAACCAAGCTCCATAATGCCCCAAACTTATCATACCAAGACCTCATCCTTTGGCTTGTGTGAACAACCAGTGTCCACAATGCCATACCATTTCTATCTCAGGACCTCATCCATTGTCTTGTGAAAGCAACCAAACTCCACAAAACCCTTTTTTATCCAACCATATTCCATTCCTTGTCTAGTACCAACCCAATCAATACCTCAACCAATCCAATCATTAAATGACCAAGCTATGTTCAAAACTAGTATTTTATAACTCACTAGAAAATAAGGCCATGAGAATCAACCACTTGTGATAAGTCAACCTATGACGAATCATATATTGATCCTATACTAGCTGTTGAGGAGTCTCAGTCTGATGAGCTAATCTTTGTTGAGTCATTTTTAATGATTATAACTGCTTTTGGATAAATCATTACCTTGACCATATGCCTATTTTTCAAGATCCTCCCATTGATAGGTTAGTCTCTATGGAGTTATCTCTTTAAATTTTGTCTATCGTTGAGAAGTCTCACTTTGACAAACTATTCTCTATGGAGCTCACTATGCCATCACAAGCCATTACTTGTCCAAAACCAAACATTCAACAAAACATCACTATTGTAGCATTTAAACCAGATGAAGAATCATAATCAGAGTTAGGTTTTATCCTTGAAATTACATTAGATTTAGTATCAAAAGTTGAATCAACATTAGTCATGACATTGGATTTAGATTCCATTAAGTTAGAATTAGATTTAGAATCATAATATGTTTGTGTCAATTAAAATATTAGTTATGCATGCCTTATAGATCAATTTGAATACATTTATGATCCTTCCATAGTTTTTAATGAAGATTATTTTAGCTTCAACACAAGCTCTCTTAGTATCTTCTATGAAGATTTTGTGGCCTCGTCCCATTCCATTACCATTACACATGTCATTACCACCAACCAACATAGCCATATCATTAACATTCCATCTCCTACAAGTGTTGATTAGGACTGATAGAATCACACCTTATTGAATTGCATCCATGATGACACAATAGTTAAAGAACATGGAGGCTAAGATTAAAATCATGAAGAATAATCTCTTAGTGAAACCTTTTTGGAGGTGTTAGGAGACAATCAAAGTTCAAACTTAGCATATTTTAGTGAAACCTTTTTGAAGGCACTAGAAGACAATGAAATTCAAAATTCAACATTCCTTAGTGAAACCTTATTAAAAGTGTTATGGTATAGTCAATATAACTTCATTAGTGAAAATCTCATCAATGCACCAATATTTGAGCATAAACATTGTTCACTACTTGATGAAGGCATTATCAAAAGTTAAATCAAAATAGCTTTCAACCTACAACCTAATTAAATATTAGGTAATCTAAAACCTAAACAACAAAAAAATCTGGTTGTCTTATCAAGATAATATTCAGAAGTCTTAGGCCCCACCACATCTAAATATATGTCAAATCTAGAATCAATAACATTGTATACATGCAAATATAGATCTTGAATTGTTTTGAAACCACTACACATTCCATTATAGTCCACCATTACATTTCTAAATAAAACCTATCATCCAACATTTATCCCTATTTACCATCCATGGTTGCACTTTCTTTTACAGAGGCTACAAAGATACCTTGTCTCGATGCTTGAATGAATCAAAATAAATGACCAACAAAGATCACAAAAAAATCATTGGCATCCAAATCTACATCAAGTTCTTGATAGAGTAACTATTTAGACAAGGTGTGGGTTAGAAATTAACATGATTTAGTATTCTATTCATATCATTTCCTAATTAGAACATGCATCTCCACATCAATAGGAATAATAGAATCAAAATCATATGCCATATAACATATCCAAGCTAAACACATAAAAAAAAAGTAACCATCATTAGCCAAAAACATGTACCATGCCATTTTCATTTACCATTCCTTTTACTATTATTGCATACCCAACCGATCAACTTATCACTTGGGGGAAACCCTCACAACATTCTTCTTTATCATCATATCAATCTACTAGCCTATCATTATCCTATCAATTTTCCATCCTACCATTCTATTTTACATAAACATATTTTAATACATCCTATCTTAGTCTATTTGACCTTGGTTCATCCATTGGTTCCACTTTCAACATAAATATTCAAATTAGTTTTAGTATTTGTTTCAAGAATTTTAGATAGTGGATGTATTTTGTAGTAAGATAGAAGTTTTGGCAGTTGTATCTTTCATTTCTTGTTTCATTATAATCATGCTTATTTATGTGAGCCTAATTATAATTGCCTATGGAAAAATCAGTGTCCCACCAGTCTTGTTACTAATTATAACCACCTATGGGAAAACTAGAGGTAACATTAATTTATCATTCCTTGACATAGCAACTTGCCATTCCTATGTCAAACTGTGGCATTATGCTAACTATGTCTATTTTATTTGAATTGGATACTACAATAGTTAGATTCCTCTATTGTAAGGTGGACCTACTAGGACCTAGGGCCATTTTGGGACTATATGGGTTATGCTCAATTCATTTTGTGGTCATCTCAGTCCCTCTTTTCCATCATGTTCTTGCCATTTTGTAAGCATCAATTTATGTTTTCCATGCTCTTGTTGTTTTGTAATCTTGAACCATTTCGTATCTCATAATTCCCAATCAGGTTAAGATGCTTCAAAAATTTCAAAAACATTAATAAAATTTCAAAATTCCAAAAATATTTGTTCTGTCTAAGCCTAGTTAGTCATCCTCAAACTACCATACTAGGGAATATCCATTTTTACGATACTCTATGTTACTTTTATTTTTAGGCTTTTTGTTTGTTTGTTTGTTTATTTCTTTGCTTGGCTATTTTTTATATTTCAACACTATTGCCTTAGCTTACTTTATATGCATTCATTGGATGATTCCTCAAACACATTATTCTTTAGTCCATCCATAGTCAAATGTTAACATTGTCATCATAGTTTTTATCATTGGTGCATTATTTTTATTTGTTTATTAGATTAGGAGTCAATACTTGTACACATTTTAGCCAAGTTTTCATGGTTTTTTATATCATGATAGATACTAACACATCCTATAATAAAAATCATCTCAAAAAGGTCTACACATAATGGAGCCACATAAGTTTCTCCTTGGTACCTTGGCAAATCCTTCCATCCATCTTGATCAAATCAATCCATTGACCATTTTGTTTGTATCAATGCTAATAAAGATGAGCATCTCCACATTGGAAAGTATAACTGAATCATTTCCAATGATCAATCTTATTCTTCCATCCATCCCTTTCATCTTCTTTTGCATCCTTGTATGCCTAATTATTTGTGGAGTTTTTAGTCATTAGATCATTGCATCTACATTTTCACCTACTCATATTTAATCTATGCAACATGTTTTATCCTTAATTTATGGTTACTAATTATCCCTAATTGGGGAACAAAAATATCAAACATTATCTTTAGCCAATATAGGTCCTCTTAATGATTATAACCATCTATGGGAAAATCATTATTTTGATTTTTATTCTTGATTATAAATGTCTTTGGGCAAATTAGTATCCTTTTTAAATCAATGTATGCTAGCATTTTATCATTTGGATTAATCTCAACCATGAGTTAATTCAATATTTATTCTTAATTCTTTTTGAGGTATCATCCATCCACATATGTGATGGCCACTCCCTTGAGGGGCCATCATCATAGGCTTTTTAAACACTATTTGGATCTTTTTTTAATCATCATCTTCTTTTTGGCATACATGTTATTTTTCATTGTTTGAGAAGACATTATTGTTCCTACAATTTTGCAACATCTTCCCAAACATGGGAAAACTATAGACACCTAAATTTAGCCACCAATGATTTCTTATCTAACTTTAGACAAATTCTTACAAAACATTGATGATTTAGCCTAAGAATGTTTAAATGTCTCAAATTTGGATTTATAACCATGCAATAAATAAATTTGACCTATTAATCAATTAAAATTAAACAAATGCACCACCAATTAATTCAAAATCATTCAAAAATGTCAAAAAAACTTAAAAAGGGTTAATTATCACCAAATCTTAAACAAATCTTAATCAAAGTCTAATTAAATTAATCCATGAGAAATTAAATTAATTATTAAAAAAAATCAAATTTCAAGAGCATATTCAAAGCTAATCATTACCTTTTGTTAGTTGTCACTTGTGAAAAATATCAAAAGAATATCCTAAAAATATGTCAAACACACCTTTCAAAATCAACCAAGGTTAATAAACTCAATCAAGGTTCCAATTTAACCCATTCTAAGTGATTTTGAATCCTATAAAAGCAAGCCTAGAGCTTTTCATTTAGAGATCTTGAAACATAGTAGAGTTATAATGATGGAGTTGATCCATAAAAAAAAATGCATAGTGTTATAATTCCAAAATCAAGCCAAGCCAAGCCAAGCATGGTGCCAAAAAGAGATGGAGATAGCCAAGCCCTATTGATGAAGACCTTTTAACCACAATTTGAGCAAGCTAATGAAAAAATCATTTGGATCTTTCAAGGAAGGTAAACATTGTTGTTCTTTGTATTTTAGTTGGGTTTTTAATTATTGTTTTTTCATTAAGATCCATTTAAAATCTTGGCCTAGAGATGTTAGTATGGTAGTGCGTTTATTTCATGGTGTTATTTACTAACACTTGATCTAACCTCATCTCTTTGTCAAATTCCTTGATCACATATATGTTAGACACCTAAATTTAGCCACCAATGGCTTCTTATATTAATTTAGACCAATTTTTACCAAATATTGATCATTTATCCTAAGAATTTTCAAATGTCTCAAATTTGGCATCATAACCATGGAATAAATCAATTTGGCATATTAATCAATTAAATTGAACAAATATACCATCAATTAATTTGAAATCATTCAAAAATGTCAAAAAACATAAAAAGTGTTAATCAACACCAAATATTAAGCAAATCCTAATCAAAGCTTAATTTAATTTATCCATGAGCAATTAAATCAATTATCAAAATGGAAAATTAAAATATCAAGAGCATCTTAAAAGTTAATCATTACGTTTTGTGAGTTTTCACTTTCGGAAAATATCAAAATAATATCTTAAGAATATATCAAACTCAAATAAGGTTAATAAACTCAACCAAGGTTCTAATTTAACCCATTCCAAGTGATTTTTAAGTCTATAAAAGTAAGTCTAGAGCTCTTCATTTAGGGAATTTGAAACATAGTAGAGTTATAACGATAGAGTTGATCCATAAAGTAAATGCATAGTTTTATAATGACAAAATCTAGTCAATCATGGTGCCAAAATGAGATGGAAATATCCATGCCCCATTTATACAGACCTTTTGAGCACAATCTGAACAAGCCAATAAATAAATCATTTGGATCTCTCAAAGAAAGTAAAGATTGTTTTTCTTTGCATTTTAGTTGGGTTCTAAATGATTATTTTTTCATTAAGCTCCCTCTAATATCTAGGACTAGAGATGTTATTATGTTAGTTTGTTGATTTCATAGTTTTATGGACTAACACTTGATCTAACCCTTTCTCTTTGTCAAATTACTTGATCACAAGTGGCATGTCCATTGGGACACAATTGTACACCTCACATATTTGAATAAAAATGTATTTTAAAATAGATTTTATCTCTAATATGTTTACTCTTTATTTATTAATTTTTGACACATTGTTCTTATCTATTTCATTCTAATTCTCTCTAATTTTTTTAAAAATATAATTTAGAATTTAGAATTTATGATTCTTTTAGTGACTATCACTTTATATTTTCTATTTGTCTAATAAAAATCGCTAGTACAAAGTTAATAATTTTTTTGTTATTCAGCAGTTTGAAATTTTTTTATAGAGAATCATGTATTGAATGTATAAACCACCTTAAATATT